>PVIW01004769.1:0-122813 GCA_004026585.1 Noctilio leporinus | reverse complement strand
AAGAAGAGGAGCAGCTTAGACAAGAACCTAGTATAAAGGAACCATGGACATGGACAACAGGTGGGATTGACTTTGGGGGGAAAGGGTGGGTGGGGAGGGGGACAGAGGGGAGCAAAAAGGGGATGGATGTAATACAACAACAATAAAATTAAAAAATAAATAAATAAATAACAATCCTGTTCACAACAAAAAACTATTAATTTTTAGGAATAAGCCTAATAAGAAAATACAAGACCTTCATAAATAAAATGTTTGTTTTTTTTTAATCCCCTAAGAACTTAAGAGTATTATACCAAGTGAAATAAGTCAGACTGAAAAGAACAAGAACCATATGATTTCACTTATATGTGGGACCTAAAACAAAAAGTAACAAACAAAACAAATAAAAAACTAATAGATGCTGACAACTAAATAATGTTTACCAGAAAGGAAGGAAGGTGGGAGGAGGACAAAGAGGGTAAATCATATACTACAGATGTTGTATTATCAAGTTGTACACCTGAAATTTACATAATATTATCAACCAATGCTACCCCAATAAATATAATAAATTTTACAAACTAAAAATTGTCTGAAGAACATTTTTAGAAGACTCAGAATAAACAAAAATATATCATACTTATTGATTGAAAGACTCACTATTGTAAAGGTATTAAGTCTCATTAAATTAATTTCATTTCATCAAAATCAAAATCCCAACAATATTTTCAATAAAATCTGATTCTAAATTTCATACAGTAGACTATAAGAATTGTCAAGACAATTTTGAAATAACTGTATAAGTAGGGGAAATCTGCCTATCAGATATCAAAACGTATGTGCTATTGGCACAAATACATGGTACAAAATTTGGAATTCAGAAATATATTACACTCTCTCTTTTCTCCCTCCCCCTCTTTCCTTCTCCCTCACTCCTTCCTTCTCCCTCTCCCTCTCTAAAGTAATATTATAAATCTTAATATTTTCTTTAAAAACATTAATTTGAAACTACAGAAAATATTTATGACCTTGCATTAGGGAAAACCCTTTTCACAATACACACACAGAAAAGCAAAACTATAAAGCAAAAGTTTTTATAACTTTGACTAGATAAAAAGTTTAAACTTCTATAAAATTGACATGCAAACTTAGTATCATTATTAGACCAAGAGACACCTTTTTTAAAATGTATTTTAAAAGTTATTACAACCTAGAATGTATAGAATTCTACACAGAAACTTTTTAAGTGAGTAATATCAAAATTATTCATTTTTCAGGAATAAAGGTAACGAGTGGGGGTATATATGAAACAAGACTGACCATGAATTGATAATTACTAATGCTGGATGAGGCATATGATGGGTTCATTTTACCATTCTCTCTATTTCTGTATGTTTTTGAAATTTTCCTTATTTTTGTTTATGTACTAATAAAGAAAAATGATCCAAGAGTATAGAATAGTAGATGCAAGTTAGTAAACATATAAGCGATAGTTCTATTTATAATATTTTAAATACTTATTATATATTTTCTACCTGACAATTTATCTTAGGCCACTTTTGCAGAAAAAAAATGTCCAGAAAAGGTCTGGATTATTACAAACCAAATCAAGATTCGTGGTTACCTCTAGAAAGAAGTCAGGTACCTGCATTTTGAGTGTTTATCAATAGGGAATTTTAGCCTAATTTATATGGCTTTGATTTTTCACATAATTAAAATATAAGAGGTTATACAATTCACATATTTATCAAAACTTATGGATATGTAATCATTCTGCACCCTATCTGTGGTGGTGATTATTACAAGAATTGATGCACATGTAAAAACTCATAGAATTACACAACAAAAAAGGTAAATTTTATCGCAAAGTTTACATTTTACTTCAAAGAGAAGCCAAAAATGTGCATACAACTGTCACCTGAAAAGGGTGATTTTTACTGTGTATAAATTATAGCTCAATATATGGAACCTTAAGAAAAAGATTTTAGAAGGTATCTAAGAATAAATTTAACTAAGAAGGTAAAAGACCTATACTTGGAAAATTATAAGATACTTAAAGAAACTAAGAGGATAAAATAAGTGAAAGTGTATACTGTGTTCATGTATAAAAAGAATGAACATCATTAAAATGTCCATAGACCACGAAGCAATTTATCGGTACAATGTAATTCTAATCAAAATATCAATGGAGTATTTCACAGAACTAGTACAAATATTCCAAAAGATTTTGTGAAACCAAAAAAAGACCCTAAACAGCCTCAACAATCTTGAAAAAAAAGAAGTTGGAGGTATCACACTACCTGGTATCAAACTATATTATGTCTGTAGTAATCAAAACAGCATAGCACTAGCATAAAAACAGGCACATAGTTTAACAGAGCCCAGAAATAAACCCACAACTTTGTAGTCAATTAGTATTTGACAAAGGAGGCAAAAACATACAATGGGCTAAAAATAGTTCATTCAATAAACAGTGTTGAGAAAATAGAACAAATATGTGGAAAAACT
This sequence comes from Noctilio leporinus, assembly GCA_004026585.1. Classification (NCBI taxonomy): domain Eukaryota; kingdom Metazoa; phylum Chordata; class Mammalia; order Chiroptera; family Noctilionidae; genus Noctilio; species Noctilio leporinus. The sequence goes on along the minus strand of PVIW01004769.1, from coordinate 120,326 downwards.
CATGAAACAGAACCACCTCCTTACCAGAGAATAAACTCAAAATACATTAAAGACTTAAATATAAAACTTGAAGCCATTAAAATTCTGAAACAAAACATAGGCAGTTAAACCTTAGACATTTCTCATAGCAAAATTTTTTCTACTATATCCCCTTGGGCAAGGGGAAATAAGTAAATAAATAAATAGGACTACATCAAAAGAAAAAGTTTTTGCACAGTAAAGGAAACCATCAACGAAATGAAAAGATAACTCATTATTGGGAGAACATATTCACCAATGATACATCTGATAAGAGGTTCATATCCAAAATTTAAAGAACCCAAACAAACAGTCCAATTTAAAAATAGGCAAAGGACTTGAAGAGACACTTCTCTAAAGAAGACATACAAATGGCTAACAAATATATGACAATATGCTCAACATCATTAATCATCAAAGAAGTGCAAATTAATGCCACCATGAGATGACAGTTCACATCTGTCAAAATGGCTATCATCATTAAATCCACAAATGACAAGTGTTGGCGAGGATATAGAGAAAAGAGAATCCTAGTACACTGTTAGTGGGAATACATATTGATGCAGGCACTGTAGAAAACAGCATGGAGTTTCCTCAAAAAAATTTAAAATGAAACTGCCTTATGATCCAGTGATTCCACATCTGGGAATATATCAAAGAAACCCAAAACACTAATTTGAAAGAATATATGCACCCTTATGTTAACTTCAGTATTATTTACAACAGTCAAGATCTGGAAGCAGCCCAGATGCCCATTAGCAGAGGAGTGGATAAAAAAAGCTGTGGTATATTTACATAGTGGAATACTACTCAGCTGTGAAAAACAAAGAGGGAAACCTGATATTACATGACAGCATGGATGGACCTAGAGGGTATCACACTAAGTAAAATAAGCCAGTCAGGGAAAGACAAATTTATGATTTCACTTACATGTGGAAACTAATAAACAAAATAAACAAACAAATAGAAACACAGAGATACAGAGAACAGACTGCGGGGAGTGTGGCTTGGAGGTTGGGTGAAATAAGTGAAGAGAGTAAGCAAAAAAACAAAATAAACAAACAAACAAAAAACTCACGGATATGGTGATTCCCAGAGGGAAGGGGCAATGGAAGTAGGTGGAAGACTAAACAGGAGGCTAGAGTATGGACTGCGAGCACACAATGCAATGTGCAGATGATGTACTATAGAACTGTACACTTGAAACGTACAATTTCATTGACCAATGTCATCTCAATAAATTCAAATTAAAAAGCTCATTTAAAAATTATGATTATGATATGAGACCTGTCCAGAAATTATCCAACTATGTACTATAAAAAAAAAAAGAGACATTTATTGAAGATACAAGATACAAGAAACATTGTACATATCTCAGTTCCCTTCGAAACAAGTACCTTGGGGCCTCACACAGTTCTCCCAATTGTCATCAGCTGCCCCATCATACTTTCCTGAATCTCATTAATGATCTGCAATCTCTTCCCTTTCAAAAGTGATTTTAGATTTGGGAAAAGCCAGAAGTCGCACAGTGCCAAATCTGGTTTGCAGGGCAGCTGAGTCACCTGGGTGATTTGATGTTTTGCCAAGAAAAACTCTGCAAGGATGAGACATGATGCATGAGTGGGATGTGTTGTCATGATGATGCTGCCAATCACCAGCTGCCCGTAGCTGTGGCCTTCTGAATCATCTGAATGGTTTCACAGAGGAATGTTTAAGCTTAACGCAAAATTTGATGCAGATTCATTACTCTACTAGCTCAGTCATTTTGAATTTGAGGACCACACAGTACACATGCTCACTCAATGGCATCTACTGCCCCCTGTACCTAGTACAGTAGCATCATTGTTATTCATGCATGTGCTTCCAATCCACTCTCCTTGGCTGCCAGGTTACATATATCAACATAGGTGCAAAACTGTTCTTGTTATTTCAACAATGGCTGGTCTTTTTTCTGGATAGACCTCATATAATTTGTTTAAAGAATGGGTATAAATTCCATGAATGACATATTAATTTTAAAAGCAGATTATAAGATATGCAAGTATATATACTATATATGTGTATACAGTATGACCCTACTTATATGCCTATATGTTACATCATTGCTGCTATTGGGATTATAGACACTTTTTCTCTTTGCTTACTTTTTCTAAAATAAATATATATTATTTTCTAATGAAATAATATTTTTTTTCAATGTTAAGTGGATAGGCACTAGCCCAATGGTGGTAACACAATGTAGAATCCCCTTCTCACATTGACTGCTACCCAAGTCCAGACTCCAAGGGTGAACCTTGGCAGAGGCCCAATGGAATGAATTGGAGGGGTGGTTCCTCTTGTATCAAATAAGGAAAAGTGGTTAAGCCCTAACAGCAATGTGTCGCTGAGTGTCGGGTCATTGAGTTACTGCAGGCATGCATGAAAGAATTTGCCAAATGAATATAGTTCTTAAGAACTTACTTTGAGGCCCCAGCAGGCACCGTCAAAGATTACCTTCCCAGCATACTAGAAAGCATTCTCTGCCGGCAGATTGGCCCCTGTCAAATTATTTATAGGAGATTGGTTCACATACTCAAAATGATATGAATACTTCTAATTATATCCAAACATGCCAAATGTCAGTACAAATTATACGGAAGGTTCATGTTGCCAAATGTCTTGCCCTAACAAAGAGAAGATAGCTGCAGCATCAGCACGGTAGTTCCTATATAAGCACAACAGATCCCTCTGTCTTATCTCCAAGAACCTAGAGGTAAGTGAAGGGGGCTTTGGGACTTGAGGGACCCCATTGGGGCAGAAAGAGCTTACCCTATGACCCATCTCTCAGCATGGAAATATTCCTCCCAACTATGACTTTAATTTTCATAGAGCTAAGCTTTAGATCAGGCAAATTTTAATTCTGTAACTATCTTACGAGCACTTCAGAATGTACTAATAATTTTTTTTCTAAAAAACTTGTTTTACAGTGTTAGACACTTCTGAACCTGCATTTTCATCTGGAATTCCAGAGGTAAGACTCAGCTTTATTCATGTATTGATGACATAGAGAATTTAGTCTAATGAAGCTGGGAACAGCCCTTAATTATACACCATTTCTATGATTTTGCAGTTACGTTAGAAGGTGCTTCCAAATAAATGACTGCTTATGAATGCTAGCAAGTAATTTTTTTTTTCCAGAACATTTTATTCTCAGAGACTACACTCATCTGAGTTCGAGGATTAAAGGGCCATTAAGGCCAGAATGAACTTTGATAGTGAATTCTCAGCTGCTTTTAGACCTCTCTCTTCTGCAAAATGTTGAATACTTAAACATTTTACCAAGATTTTTTAAATACTCCAGAAAAATTCTTATATAAAAATGTTAACAACCAAATATCTTGTTAAAACCATATTCCAGGTTCTTTCTAAAGATTTACAGTTACTTGTTTTTTTAAATATTATTTTTCAAAGTCATAAGTATTATAACAACAGACTGCTAAATATAGTACCTAAACTGGAAGAGCTCCTGGTTCTTCCCCAAATAATGTGTATCTCAAAGTAAAGGAAGGACTCAATCAATCTAGCATACCACTGTTGTAGGGGCATATCTATCAATCAGAGGACAATGGCTTCCATGCATATGATGAACCCTTAAATGTTTGTCTTCTTTCTTTTTCTGGATGGAAAGAACAGCAGCTGTGGAATGTGTGGGAAGAAGCGGTCTTCTTCATGCTGGAACTCTGATTTCTCTGTTAGATCTGTTAACACAGTTGAAATCTCTCATGGCAAAAAGAGAGTGCCAAAGAGACTTTGGAGTTATGGCAATGCTGTGTCTTGGTAGCAAACTAAATGACAACAAATCCAGAGAACTGAGCATTTATTACGAGGTCTTTTAACAACCTACAAAATATTAACATAAAGTAGGTGTTAAAAATAATTTTTTGGCTTATGAGTTAAAAAATAACCATCTAAACAGGATATTTTGGTACCTTGGAAAATGTCAACCCTCATTTGCACTAGACAAACTGTTCTTCCTACTCTATGATTGCCCTAGCGTATGGCAGATGAAAACATTATGCAGAAGCAAAAGTGTGGAGTAAAGAATAGCAATTGCTATATAGCAATCTACTAACAGTTTTAGCGGTAGATATTGTTACAGTTTAATGATTAAAACATGCAAGGATTCCATCCTCATTCCAATGTTGGTACCGTAACCCAAAGGATCAAAATACATGTAATCTGGGAAGGGAATTTTCAAAATCCCAAAAATGAAAACTCAATGACAATCTCATTCCAAGCCAGTCCTGTGTTAGTGTTTTATGTTACAACACTGGTAATGATAATTTGAAAGAATAGTTACAGCCTAACTATTCTTAGGCAATAGTGGTTCAACATTTCTTTCATTTGAAATCCTAACTCACATGTTTGATTTCTGGTTTCCCCTTTTTCCTGCTTTCCTGTTTCTTCCCCAAGGCAGAATCCCCTGCTAAATAAGTGGCAGCCATGAGTTCAGATGCTGAGATGGCTGTTTTTGGCGTGGCCGCTCCCTACCTTCGAAAATCAGAAAAGGAGCGGATTGAGGCCCAAAACAAGCCCTTTGATGCTAAAACATCAGTCTTTGTTATGGAGCCCAAGGAAGCCTACGTGAAGGGCAATATACAAAGCAAGGAAGGAGGAAAAGTAACCGTAAAGACAGAAAGTGGAGCTGTAAGTAAAAACATAAGGAGAAATTACTTCCCATTTTATTTCTCAATCTCCTCACTTTCAGTTGAAGCCTTCCTTGGTAGGAAGCCTATTGCCAATACAAGCATCTTTCTATTTCTAGTCCATTTATGAATATCAGATGGAAAGCAAAAGAATTTCTCAGCAGTAACCTCATTTCTCACCTTCCCAACTTCCTGCAGGACTTAAACCCACTAGTATCGGCCTTCACCATTTCCCTTCGGTTCCCCAATTCCCAACCTAAGTCCTACACTTGGGACAGATAAAAACTAACTTCTATCAAAAGAAGCATTATTTACTAAGTTAAATAATGTATTAAAATCCGCATTATCCCTCCCCCAAATTGAAGTTTCCTGTAATGAATGGAAAGGAAAAATTTAAAATTTAGCCTAAAGACATAAACTGATTAACCTGAGATGAGGGATGTGGAAGGAAAAAGTCTTTTTAAAATGTGGGATCCAAGTTCATCATAGGAAGCAGATTTTTTAAACATCAAACTGTGAAATGAATATCTCTTCATGACTTTATTTTAAAGGACAGTGTCTGCAAGTGTAGGTTAGAATCAAAACAAACAGGTAAATGTAAATCCTACCTCCAACCATGAACACAAACTGGTCTCTTACTTTACTTGCCAGACTCTAACTGTCAAAGAAGACCAAGTCTTCCCTATGAACCCTCCGAAATTTGACAAGATCGAAGACATGGCCATGATGACTCATCTACATGAGCCTGGAGTGCTGTACAACCTCAAAGAGCGTTATGCAGCCTGGATGATCTATGTGAGACCCTTCTACATCTGTTTATTCCAATTATCTCTCGGAGTAAAAATAGCATCCACATGTTTCATATTCTGATTTTCTCAGACCTACTCAGGCCTTTTCTGTGTCACTGTCAACCCCTACAAGTGGCTGCCTGTGTACAACCCCGAAGTGGTGTCTGCCTACAGAGGCAAAAAGCGCCAGGAGGCCCCACCCCACATTTTCTCCATCTCTGACAACGCCTATCAGTTCATGCTGACTGGTGAGTGAGTGATTCCTCTATTTACAAAAACGTGGCAATAGAATCTTTAATGAACAGATTTTGCCTGGGCCTTGATTATAATAATAGTTTGCAGCCACATGGGCTTCACTGTTTTCAAAGAACTCTCAAAGCTGTAATGTCACATGTTTTTAGCAGCAGCCAGCAATCTCCATTTTACAGATGAATTTAGTGAAGCTCCTTCAGTTCACTGACCTGCCCAAGCTAACCCAGGTAGTAGCTGTGAGCTTAGTGGAAACTAAGCTCAACTGACAGAACTTTGTAAACATATCTGTTGCTTTCCCATATGTTTACTTTGTGACCTGGATAGAAAAATGTTCAAATAGATTCTTTTTAAATATCCACATCCATAGCAATCAAGGAAAATAGTAACCAGCTATAGCTGGAAAGCTTTCGTGAATTCTAACTTTTACCTATAAATGACACAGCTAATATCGCTAATCTTTGGAGCTTTACAAGACAAAAAAACAAACAAACAAAAAAAAAAAAAACTGCTATGACTTTCTTCCCAAAGATTTGAAATATTTTTCTATTAGAATGGAAGAAAATAAAAATCCCTATTTCTTTGAAAATATTTTTTAAAAATTATTTCAAAGTCTGTTATTCCTGCCTTATTGAAGTATAAACAAAAAGCTTTGATACTTAGTACAGGCCCAAATACAGCATTAAAATCTTTTATCATAGCCTTAGCTGGTGGCTCAGTGGATAGGTGCTGGCCTGCAAACCCAAAGGTCACTGGTTTGATTCCCAGTCAGGGCACATAACCAAGTTGCAAGCCAGATCTCTAGCCAGGTCCTTAGCTGGAGGCAGGTGAAAGGCAACCATACATTGATGCTTCTCTCCCTCTCTCCCTTCCCCTCTCTCTAAAAATGATGAATAAAGTCTTTTTAAAAAATACTTTATCATCACATAGCAAATTTATTGCCTTTGGAAATATTTTAAATTCCTGCATCTCCTGTTGGCCCATGGATTTTGGTATCTGATAGGGTTTCGTTCTTTTGTTTGCTTTGTTGCACTTGTTTTTATATTGTCCTTTAAAGGAGGAGAGAGGAGAGAAAGGAATAAAATAGGAATTTTCTATTATAAAATACAGAAATTCTATAAGGATTTCATGTCAGTAAACTGTTCTTCCATTGTCAACAGAAGCTAACTGCCTTCCAGAAATTATCCAAATGCTGGCTCATTTCAAAGGTTTTAATACTCAGCAGCTGCACTAATACTGCCACCACCCTTACCAAGGCCTCCCCAAGCTTTGGAACTGTTCCAAATTCAAAACTATTTGTGCCTTCCAAACATGATTTATGTATAGAACCATGAAAAACTGTGGCAATGGACCTGGTTGATGTTACTTTAGCATTGCCAAGAGAGAACAGAACATTGTTTTCATATCTATGTTCCCTCTAGATGTGATAATGATCTTTCATGTTTTTTCTTCTGCTGAAAAAAGAAATCAATCTGAATTATGTTCCATAATTTGTATTATACTTCCCTGAATAGAACCTTAAGTTTTCTAAAACTTGTGTCAACATCTAAATAATATCCAGGTTTGTATTTATTTTTCTGAATAAATGTTTAATTTGAGAATTCTCTAAAATCTGTAATCCATCTGTATAGAATTAAAACTTTAAATTATCAGATTAACATATCAACAGTCTTATAACTAGTGAAAATTTTGTTTTTATTATTTAAAAACATATACAAAATAACAAAGAAAATAAGAGTAAATGATAATGCTCTTTCATTTCGGGATCCTTCTGCAGAGGAATTCTCTTATATCTTAAGTATTTTTAGAGCAGTAGTATGTACACCATGAACTTGATATACCCATATACCCCAGATACTAGCATTAGTCTAAATGGTTCTCTCCAAGAGACTGACTAAATCCATTAGGTAAGTGGTGGATAACTAACCAGGCAAAATTTGATTATATAAATTCACTACCATAGAAACACACAGAGAATAGATATTTTTCATTTATTGGGTGGAATTTTTCCTTTTATGTGAGATACTTATTTATAACCTAAGAATAATTTTGGAATAATTTCTACTAATATCAGCTCTCAAACAGGTTGTACTGATCTGAAGTTGTGTTTATTCATAATAAAAGCAAATCTCTAAAAAACACACCTTCACAAAAAAAGTAAATGCACACAAACATTATAATTCCAGACCCCTTTCTTATTTAATATCACCAGCAGTCATATTAATGATGTCAAGAATTGAAACGGAGGCAGTTCTAAGAAAAATATCTGAAATGGAAGTCTAAAGGCCTATCTTTGACCTTTACAAGTTATGTAATTGTGTGGGACCCCGACCTACAGTAAAATCCCCTTGTGCCACAGGTGAAACCGTCCCAAACAGCTTGTGTAAGCTGAAGAAGATCTGGCCAGTGGCTCAAGGCCAAAGGCCCAGTTCTTTGCTCCCAAAGGTCTTTCATTGAAAAGGGTAAACTTGGAGGCATGTAGCTTGTCAATCAATGCTAATCAATGCTAATTACAGGGAAATGGAAAGACAACTGAAGGGGCAGGGAGATCTCACTCAGGTCAGGATGTGCATTCAAATTTAAAACATTTCCGAAATTGATACAACAAAAAATCAGGCAAGGTGAGAGAACAGGCGGGGCTTTGTAGTAAATAAGTTATTAACCCATGATCTAGTCGCCTTCTCCCTTGGGCCACTGGTTTTGCTTGGAAACATGTTTGTACCCAGCATTCCCGGCTTCATGGTTAGGACTTACAGGTTTAGCCTGGCCCACTTAGGACTCCAAGTTTCCATGCTTTTTCCTAGGTGGGCCCCAACATGCAATTAGCAGAAAAATCACTTACTCCTCTCTGGGTCTCAGCTTCTTAATCTACTAAAACTTCAAACTTCTTAATCTACTAAAACTTCTACTAAAAGTAGAAGTAAAACTTCTACTAAAATCTACTAAAACTTCTTAATCTACTAAAATTTCCTATAAGAGAATTCCTCTTACTGAAGTAATTACATATGCAATTATATGATGCCTGGAATTTCCTCTAAAACAATACAGCAAAATTGAGATGGGGGTACAGATTACATAAAAATGACCAAATGATAATAATTGAGCTGTATAATGGGTATATGGGGGTTCTTTATTTTCTCTACTTTTATTGTATTTACCTTTGTATATGTTTGAAGTTTCCCAAACAAAATTTATGAAAATTATCAAATGCAAAAAGAAATAGATGATTCTTTGCCTCTCAGTTTCACTCCAAGAAGCAAGTGGTATTTGTGGGCACTAAACACAACACAAAAGTTATAGGCAACATCTTCAAATTGTTGAAGAGGCAAGCTGTGCTTGATCTAAACTGTTTCAAAAATCTTCTTATTGACTTTTTTTAAACTAATGGTCTTGACTTCTCTTTCACAGATCGTGAGAACCAGTCTATCCTGATCACGTATGTGATATCTCCTTTTTTCTCTGGTTTGTGGTGAATGTCTTAGATGTTGACAACATGAACTGTAGTTCTGATCTCTTCTCTGGTTTCTATTTGACAGTGGAGAATCTGGTGCAGGGAAGACTGTGAACACCAAGCGTGTCATCCAGTACTTTGCAACAATTGCAGTTACTGGGGAGAAAAAGAAAGAAGAACCTGGCAAAATGAAGGTAAGTCTGAGAGCCAGAGTGAGAATCAAGACTGTCAGGGCTCTCAGGAAGCATGGAGCGTCGGATGTGAGCACCGCTCTTGTCTTTGCAGGGGACTCTGGAAGACCAAATTATCAGTGCCAATCCCTTACTGGAGGCCTTTGGCAACGCCAAGACTGTGAGGAATGACAACTCCTCTCGCTTCGTAAGCCTCCTGGTCACAGCAGGGTTTTCTCAGCCCTAAAGCCACAATTATGATTTCAGCTACATCACTGTGTGCTTAAAATGTTTAATACTAAATAACCTTCTTCTTTTCAAGGGTAAATTCATTAGAATCCACTTTGGTACTACAGGGAAGTTGGCTTCTGCAGATATTGAAACATGTAAGTAACAGGGCCACTGACCATCAAAACAGAAAAGCAAGTGATTTCATTTGCAGAAATATTTTGCAACAGTTGATATATATTGAACCTGCTGCCAGTGTTGTCAATAAGCCAATGCCTTGTCTTTTATACACTGTATGCTCTGTTTACCTCAATCACAGACTGATAGTTCTATAGCATATTTGGGAATTCTTACCTCAGAAACAACTATGACATTTTTTTTCCAGGACAAATACTCAGGCTGTTGATGGGTTCCTGTAAGTTACTTAAAGGTTTACAATAAATCTCTGTGATTTGCTCTTGATCTGAGCTTTGGTGTTCCCAACTGAGCCCCATGGCACCAAAGTCTGATGTGATCTAAGGAAGGGAGGGATGGTTAGAATTAATTATAATACAGAGGCCACAGGTCCCCATAGGAAAAGTTTATTTTTCCTATAGCAGGTATGCTTCAGTCTGTGATCTTAGGTTTTAAGAACCCTGGGCAGTTGCCATACGTGTTTGAACTTCATATTTGTAGCACCAAAAGGATCGATCACCAAATTGAAATCTCAGTGAGCCTGTATAATGCCCCCAACTGTAGTCAAGACTCTGAGGTTCATATAATATCTCAAAAGCATATATATTTTTTCCTAATTCAGTATCTATTGCTCTTTCTTTCTTTCCAGACCTTCTAGAAAAGTCTAGAGTTACTTTCCAGTTAAAGGCAGAAAGAAGTTACCACATATTTTATCAGATTACTTCCAATAAGAAGCCAGACTTGATTGGTAAGAAAGATCTTAACTTTGCAGATGAAAGTTAATATTTTTTACTAACAACTTCTAAAGTAAATGTATCCTCTGGATTCTATGTACCTAGAAATGCTCCTGATCACCACCAACCCATATGACTATGCCTTTGTCAGTCAAGGGGAGATCACAGTCCCCAGCATTGATGACCAGGAAGAGCTGATGGCCACAGATGTGAGTTATACATACATACATACATGCACACACACACACAAACACACACACACTTATTTTACGAATCCATTACGTATGGGAATGACAATAGCAAACCCACTGTACGTTATGTATAGTTGCCTCAGGATGCTATATAAATTCTCCTAAAAAAGTTAATCTCTCTGTCCTAATTTTTATCCTCTCATTTCTCCTGGCAGAGTGCCATTGACATTCTGGGCTTTACTCCTGAAGAGAAAGTATCCATCTATAAGCTCACAGGGGCAGTAATGCATTATGGGAACATGAAATTCAAGCAAAAGCAGCGTGAGGAACAAGCTGAGCCAGATGGCACTGAAGGTAGCAAATGATGCTCTATCTGGGTTCAAATTAGAGGATATGGAGGGAAAAAAGCTTATTCTAAACTCAAATCTCCTTTGTAGTTAGACTTCTGAAGGACACACACACATTAATACACATTGCATGCTTTCCTCACCCTTTCTTTCCTCACATCTCCATATCTCCATCATTTTTATCCAGCCCAAATAAGTTAAAATGAACCCTAATAGGCCATTTTTAAGGAGATTATCTTAAAAACCACAACCTAAGGGGTCAGATCATTAAAAAGAAAATGAGATGGAATAGTGCTCCTGCTTTACTTCAGTGATGGTGTGAAGGAATATAAGATAACTTGACCTAGTAGTCTATTTCAGCACTAGCTAGGTAAACCTAGTGGCTAGGAATACAGGGTCTGCCCAAACACAGCTCACAGTGAAGAATGTTCCTAGACACCTGTGAGCATGTGTATGTTGTCTATATATTAACCTGTAGAAAATCTAGGCAGCAAATAAAATTAAAAAGGAACTGAGAAAAAAATTATATATTCTGCATATATAAAGGATATGGAACATATAGGACCTACCATGAAAGTTAAAGCTATTTGCTCCTTCAAAGCCCTTCCAGACAGTCCAACTTGACATTCTCTCTCTCCCCTAAACATTTCAGCAGTTATTTTGTACACAAATGTGGCATTTATATTATAGTCATTGGTAGAATTTTAGAGACTCCATAGTAAAATTTAATTCCCACATTTTCAGATAAAGTAACTGGTCCAATAAGATGAAATTGGGAAAAGCGAAACTAAGATAAGGATTCAACTCTTCTTTTAACTATCTCTAACAGTGAATATTAAGATGTATTTATCTTATCCCTCCAACTACACTTCATGGGTCTTAAGAGTCAGGGTTATGGCCTATGCCTTACATAAAAATATTTCCATAAACACTGAGCATATGTTTAAAGTTGATGAATTTCTCAAGAAGTTACCTGCAATAACTTACCAAAGACCACTGTAACTGATTGATCACTTATTAGCAAGTACATCCTCTAATGTATAAAAAGTATCATCTGGTCCTCTATTGCTTTATTTAAATAATAAAAGATGGATTGGAGAAAAAAAGAAAGATAGGTTAAAGAGGATATCTGCCATCAAACATTTCTCAAATTGTACCTCTGCAGTTGCTGACAAAGCAGCCTATCTCCAGAATCTGAACTCTGCTGACCTGCTCAAAGCCCTCTGCTACCCCAGGGTCAAGGTCGGTAATGAGTATGTCACCAAAGGCCAGACAGTGCAGCAGGTTAGTGTACAACCCCAATGAAATACAAACATCCCAGGCCTTTAATAATGCCAACAAACACTACTCCTCTAATAATGATTTTAATAACACCAAAAACATTTCTCTGTCCATGAAGGTGTACAATGCAGTGGGTGCTCTTGCCAAAGCTGTCTATGAGAAGATGTTTCTGTGGATGGTCACCCGCATCAACCAGCAGTTGGATACCAAACAGCCCAGGCAGTACTTCATTGGGGTCTTGGACATCGCTGGCTTTGAGATCTTTGATGTGGGTTATCTCCATATTAATAAAACATGGGAGGATGATAATTTGGACTTTTATATACTAGATACTATAATTATTCAGTTACATTTGTGGTTTTTACATTGCTCTCTCCAACACTGCTCCTAGACTAACCTCAAAAATATCAAGGAGGTAACAGAATGCAATAATAATAATAGCTAGCATTTGTTAAGAAGTCAATATATTTCTGGCACTATACTAAATTCTTCAAGGAGCTAAGCCCAGAGGCTCAGAAAGCTAAATAAATATTATCCCAATACCTGCCACCCCAGTCTTACTCATGGTGGAAGAACAGTGACAGAACTGTATATCTGAATTGGTCATTTAAATTTAATAGTAAAAGATTGGTTAATGATTATAGTGCATTATAAAACCTTAAGAATGGAAAGGAGAATATTTTGAGAACCATTTAATTTATTTGTGTGTGGTAGTTTTGAAATTATTAGTTTTTTTTTAATAGTACTTTTTAATAGAAACAACTTGACCAAAAATCAGTCACAGAATTTTGAGACCCATTAAGATAAGTTTAATGAGGAAAAACTTACCTCATTTATCCTTCAAAACAACTTACCAAGAAGTGCTTAACATTACTGCTAATTATTAACACATGTAGATAAGTTGAGATCAAGAAAGTCAAAACACTTCCTAAGACTGTATAGCCATATCAGGCAAACCCTGGTCTATATCATTTGGTCCACACATAAAGCATCTTCCATGGAAGACAAAGGCGGTAAAGGTAGAAGAATAGAGAATGTTTAGTCTTCTCTTCCAGGTTGACATATACCTAAAATTTCCCATCTGGGGCATCAGCTTCATCATCTATAAAATAAGGACATAAATTGTAACAAAGACTCAGATCTTCAATAGCTACATCACATTAGATCCCTACTTTCACAGACCTGTCAAAGAGAACTTGCCAGATGACTAGAACAAAAATTAGATAAGCTTTCTCCTTAATAATGTGACAGTCAAAAGTAAAAATGTGAACTTTACATTGAATTGGAGAGAGGAAGTAGTAAAAGAAGTGAGGTTTTCCTGTAACTTACTTCCACCATTAAATATGAACCATAATTCATAGAATCATGTTTGTATTTTTTTTAAGATTTTATTTATTATTTTCAGAGAGAGGGGGAGGGAGAAAGGCAGAGAGGGAGAGAGACATCAACATCAACATCAACCTTTCACCTGCCTCCAGCCATGGGCCTGGCTGGAAACTTGGCTTGCAACCTGGTTAGGTGCCCTGGCTAGAGAATTGAACCAGCAATCTTTGGGGTTCACAGGCCAGTGCCTTATCCATTGTGCTACCAGCCAGGCATTTGCATTTTTAATGGATATTATTGTCCATGCAATCTTAGAGACAGAAGGAGGTATATTCTACCAGAATATATATATACTCTTACTATGTGACTAATAGCTATGTCTTTAAATAATGCCCAGAATTCACAAAAAGGGTTCATATCAAAATTAGCCCTGGCTGGTGGCACAGTGGATAAGGCACCTGCCTGCGAACCCAAAGGTCGCTGGTTTGATTCCCCAGCCAGGGCACATAACCAGGTTGCAAGCCAGATCTCCAGCCTGGTCCATAGCTGGAGGCAGGTGAAAAGCAACCATATATTGATGTCTCTGTCCCTCTCTTCCTTCCCCTCTCTCTAAAAATAATAAATAAAATCTTTATATAAAATAAAAATAAATAATAGTAATTTTTCCCTGGGATTTTTAAAGACAAAACAATTAGTTTAAATTTTATTTCATTACTATTTTCTACATGTTTTCAATAAAATAGTTTTCAGTGATGAGTATTACTGTGCTAAAATTCATATAATGTTGGAAATTTTGTTTTGTGTAGTTCAACAGCCTGGAGCAGTTGTGCATCAACTTCACCAATGAGAAACTGCAACAGTTTTTCAACCACCATATGTTCGTGCTGGAGCAGGAAGAGTACAAGAAGGAAGGCATCGAGTGGACATTCATTGACTTTGGGATGGACCTGGCTGCCTGCATTGAGCTCATTGAGAAGGTCTGTATGACTACTAAAGAAGGGCCAAACTGTAAGGATAACTTTCCCAAGTGTCTTTAGCAACTCTAGAAAATATTATTTTAATCTTAGATTTATTTCACCACCAATTAGAAAATTACTACATAAAAATAACTTTATCTTTTCAACTTTTACATAAGAAGGAACAGAGTGTTTAGTTTCATTTTGTTTCAACCAGTTTTGTTCTAAAACTTACTCAAATCTAATTTTAAAGAAGCACTGAAGATTGTATTGATGGCATTATTTTATTAGAACTACCTCACTTGTTCTAATTCCTTCTCTACCATGATCTCATAGAAGTAAGTCTTTTTCCTAAATAAAAATTAATGCACACAACTAGGTAACACAACTAGGGCTTATATGAAAGTTAATCTGTTTGGAAGTCAAGAAGTCAAATTGCTTATGCTTCTTTAATTATGAAGAAGCATATCATTAATGAGATGAGATATAAAAATGTCTCAAATAAGGTTTGGGTTATTTATTCTGTTTAATATCACATATAAAGTAAGCATTATTCTAAGCGTTTTTCATAGCAAAATAAAACTTTGACAGTAGGTTAATTTACTCAACAGGAAAAAATAAAGGCGTGATACAGAACCTTTTAACATATCACCCCCACATACATACTGTGCTGACATCTGAAGTTTGTATTCAGCTCTTCTTTTAATAAAAATGGTGCTGTGTAAAAAAGAAAGAGGTACACAAGAAAGAAAGAGGGGTAGTATAAGGAGCCTATGGGACAATCAAAAGCATACCAACATTCACATCATGAGGTGCCAGAAGGAGAATAGAGACAGCAAGAAATTGAAAGCCTATATAAAAAAACAATGACAGAAAACTTGCTTAACCTGGTAAAGGAAATACACAATCCAGGAAGCACAGAGAATCCCAAATAAGATAAATCCAAAAAGGCCCACATCAAGACACATCAAAATTAAAATGCCAAAAGTTAGATATAAAGAGAGAATCTTAAAAGCAGCAGGAGAAAAGCAGTTAGTGACCTAAAGGGAGCTTCTGTAAGACTGTCAGCTGAGCTCTTGAAAGAAACTTGGCAGGCCAGAAGTGATTGGCAAAAAATATTTAAAGTGGTAACAAGCAAGTACTTATACCAAGATTACTCTACCCAGCAAAGCTATCATTTAAAATCAAAGGACAGATAAAGAGCTTCCCAAACAAGAAAAAGCTAAAGGAGTTCTTTACCATCATACCAATACTATATGAAATATTAAAGAGTCTACTTTTAAAATAATAACAAAGGCCCCAGCTGGTAGCACAGTGGATAAGGTGACAGCCTGCGAACCCAAAGGTCGCTGGTTCAATTCACCAGCCAGGGCACATAACCAGGTTACAAGCTAGGTCTCCAGCCAGGTCCTTAGCTGGAGGCAGATGAAAGGCAACCATACATTGATGTCTATCTCCCTCTCTGCCTCTCTCTGTTCTTCTCTCTCTAAAAATAATAAATAAAATCTTTAAATAAAAAAAGATAAAAAACAATAAGACAGCAATAAATACACATCTATCAACAATTGAATCTAAAAACAAAACAAATGAAGAAACAGAATAGAACATAAGATAGAGAACATTTTGATAGCTGCCACAAAAGAGGAGTGTTGGGGGGATGGATGAAAATGTGAAGGGATTAATCAATACAAATTGGTAGTTACAGTAGTCACAGGGATATAACATGTGGCATAGGAAATATACTCAACAATATAACAACTATGTATGGTGTTTCGATGGGTACAAAATTTATTGGGATGATCACGTAGTATAAATGTTTAATCCCTGGGGTATACACCTGAGACTAATATAATATTGTATATTAACTATAATTTTAAAATAATTATTATTTAATGTAAAAATATGATGCTGTGGATTGAATGTGAAAATGGTGGAAAAATCGCTCTAGTGATAACTAAAGGACTAGAGCTGTGACTCAGTTTTACTTTATAAATAAAACTGATTAAGGAATGATCACAATTTGATCAAATGACAGCCACTATATCTATATCTTCGAGACAAGATAGGTTGACACCAATGTCTTTTTCTGAATTCAGCCACTGGGCATCTTCTCCATCCTGGAAGAGGAGTGCATGTTCCCCAAGGCCACAGACACCTCCTTCAAGAACAAGCTATATGACCAGCACCTGGGCAAGTCTGCCAACTTCCAGAAGCCCAAGGTTATCAAAGGAAAGGCTGAGGCCCACTTCTCACTAATCCACTATGCAGGCACCGTGGACTACAATATTGCTGGCTGGCTTGACAAGAACAAGGACCCCCTGAACGAGACTGTGGTTGGGTTATACCAGAAGTCTTCAATGAAGACCCTGGCCAGTCTCTTCTCCACATATGCTAGTGCTGACTCAGGTATTTTCTGTGTCCTTAATTTCACTTAAACCTATTCCCACAGAATACTCACATACCATTCCAGCCTCTGGGATTCCACTTTAATTGATGCTTTGTTATTTTTATTTTACCTCAGACAGTGGTGCAAAGAAAGGTGCTAAGAAGAAGGGCTCTTCTTTCCAGACTGTGTCAGCTCTTTTCAGGGTAAATTCATTTTTTAAAAAACCTATTAACATATTGTTGACCAGTCACAAAAAAATTTGTAAAAGTTTTCTTAATCATGTTCAATCGTGTTTATTATAAAAAATTATCTTTCTAGATATTCCAGGTTTTATATAATTTTAGTATTTATATTGTTTCATTTTCATATTCAATTACAAAAAAATAGCCCAGTGACATGGGATAGCTTTTGTATGAAATTGCCCATCAACAATGTGTTAAGTTTCAATGAATTATCACAACTATAGCATTCAGAATAAATTAGGAGGGAATGGAATGTTAAGAGAAATTACATCAAATATTCACTCTTGTAGGATATAGGAAAAGTGATACTTCTGCAGGGTCAGTGCTTTACCCATTATTCCTCGTTATGATCATCTGATGTATTCAAAGATGTCAAAAAGTCCTTAGAACTCCTTTCTCATTATATAATAAGGCTGATTTGGAAAGAAATATAGCTGAACTTCAAAGCCATCCCTGTGGAAGGCTATATTTTTATTCCACTAACACTGCCCTTAAGAATGTTCTTTCCTGAGTTCCTCTTTGAGAAGGAGCCTGAGATACACTTTAAAACATCCTTCCACCAAAACACATCTTTGTCCTCTGAGGTGGATTTAATTTTTTGTAATAAATGAAAATAACCTAAAGTCAAGCCTAGCAACTTAGATGGATGATTGAGGTAGAAAATATCTCTTGAGGTTAACAATAATTTTACTACAAATAACATGACTGTCTTAGATTGCTTAAAAACTGACTCTTATAAAGAAGAATTTATTAAACATCTGATCTAATGGTTGCTTTGTAAGATTTTGTATGGCTAAGCCTTATCCCTTTTAAAACTAAAATGCACATCTAAACTATGACCCAAACAGGAAAACTGACCTGTTCTTTTCTTTCTCAATACCAATTATCTCACCCAACAGATTTTTGTTTCAACTTATCCTTATACATGTTTTTAAGACTAGATATTCATTACTTTTATTTCCTAAGGGTTAACTGGGATGGGGGCAGCAACTCAGCCTTCTTGAAGAGTATATCTAAGAAGTATACTGAGAAATATTTACATGCGAGTTTTCTGTGGTTGAATATAAGTTCCCCCTATATGCTTCAGGTTATGGATCATTTTCAGGTGCCAAAGATCCACCCACACAAAGTTATATCATGTCATGATTTTAGACTCCTCAAAAAAATACAAAAAAAAAAAAAAAAGTTACAGGTCCCAGGGAATGATAAACTCAAGGAAGTAATAACAAAACTTGGAACAACTGCTAACCTATGTTACCATGGTAAACCACTATTGTGAAAATTATTAGCACTGAGAGAAATGAGAGAGACCTCAGAAGTAACCTTCATTATTTTCAGATGGGGTCTGGAAAGACAAAAAGAATCTTGTAGAGTCAAGCAGTTCACTAGTGGCAAAGCAAAGCCAGTCTTTTGTCTTCTGATTCCCAATTGAGAACACTTCCTCTGCATCAGGGCTACTGAGTTTTCAGTTTGTTTATAGGACAGCTCCTAAATGTTAGAAATTAATACCTTAGAGAACTGCATTGCTTCCTAGTACTTTGGGCCTTCCAGTTATTTGGCAGGCTAGAATCTTAATACCTTTAAAATACAAAGCAATGAATCCTCAGACTTCTACCTAACAGTTAAGAGAATACATAGCTTAGTTCCATATAACTACAAAACAGAAATCTGAAATAGAACTTTTTCATTAAGCCTCTCATATCTGGTTTTCCAGGAAAACTTAAATAAACTGATGACCAATCTGAGATGCACCCACCCTCACTTCGTACGGTGTATCATTCCCAATGAAACCAAAACTCCTGGTAAGATATATGAGCATGAAATGATCAAGCAGGCACATGTCTGAAAACTCATTGCCTGGTAGTAAGTATTCTGATATATTTTTAGGGGCCATGGAGCATGAACTTGTCCTACACCAGCTGAGGTGTAATGGAGTACTGGAAGGCATCCGCATCTGCAGGAAAGGATTCCCAAGCAGAATCTTATACGGGGACTTTAAACAAAGGCCAGTCTCTCTTTGTTGTAGTTCAGTGAATATTGTGAATATTTAATCATCATAATTGTTATCCTCTGTTTATTATATTTCATGTATCCTGCTTTGTAAATAGTAAAAAAATAAGAAGCCAAGTAAAATAGTTTTGTGGTGGTAGGAAAAATAACAGGTTAGAAGAGATGGCATTTCTTAAAAATAGAAAGGAGGCGCACGTTAGACAACAACAACAACAAAAAATCATTGTTTTACTATCTGAACTTAAAGGACAGCTGAATTTTAATTTTACTTTTTCTCTGAGTTTTTTAAATGTTTCTTTTTGATATAATTTGATTTTCATGTATGATCACACATTTCTAACCTCTCTTTATTTTTTATTGAACAGATACAAAGTTCTAAATGCAAGTGCTATTCCAGAGGGACAGTTCATTGACAGCAAGAAAGCTTCTGAGAAACTTCTTGGTTCTATTGATATTGATCACACCCAATATAAATTTGGACATACAAAGGTACAGCTGTTATTTATTTACAACTCATCCGAGTACCTTCTGCCATTCTGTGTCTCCTGTACTATGGGGGATGCTTTGTGACCCTCCTTTTCTCTTCAAAGGTTTTCTTCAAAGCTGGCCTCCTAGGTCTTCTGGAAGAAATGAGAGATGATAAATTGGCCCAGATTATAACAAGAACTCAAGCTGTCTGTAGGGGATTCCTAATGAGGGTAGAATATCAGAAGATGTTGCAAAGGAGGTAATAGCTTGCAGATATCAGATTTCTAAGGTCCCTTAGGGACTATCAATCAGCCTTCCTCAGTCAATGACTCTTTCATTTTGTGGCTAATACATGCTCTTCACCCAGTTCGGAACTCACTCCTACAACACGTCAGCTTTTGCTTATCCTCTCACACTTGGATTCCCTCTACAACTTCTCCCCACCCTCCAATTTCTCCCTTCCCATCCGTCTCACACACAGCTGCAGGAATAATGTGCAGCAAGCACTATTTTCATCATGTCGTATCTCAGTTTGTGGTTCTCCAAGGCCTCCCACATCAAATCCAAATTACCTTCCATGGTTGTCAAGCCCTCTCTATTCCCCACCTCATCTATCATTGCCAACCACACAGCCTTTGCAACCACGCTAAATAATTTGCTTATCTCCTATATTCAGGTTTGCACAAGTCCTCTCCCCTCATCCTAATTTACCTATTTATGAATTCAAAACTTCTATTCTTCCTTTCTCTAATTAACCTCATTAGCTCTACCTATACAGCACTACTGCACCCCTGTCCTTACACACACATTTTGTATTCATTTTATTCATAAGCACTTATTTAGGTGTGCATTATAAGTGGTCCCATTACATGTGCCTACATTAAGATTAATGTCATAATATCTGCCTGTTCAGAGTTATGGTTCTTATAAATTGGACGTATGAAAATAGAATTTCCATTTTAGGAAGCTTGAAGAAACATGCACATTGCTAAAAGGTAGTCAAATCTTGCAAGTCTTTTACTATAGTTTACAAACGGGGTACCTTTTATTTCTAGTTTACAATTTTATTTAAATAAAGCAAAATTTTTAACTCAACTTGTGCTAAGTACCCTGCATTTATTTAAAATTGA
Source organism: Noctilio leporinus (assembly GCA_004026585.1). NCBI lineage: Eukaryota > Metazoa > Chordata > Mammalia > Chiroptera > Noctilionidae > Noctilio > Noctilio leporinus. Next base: position 99,495 of record PVIW01004769.1, on the reverse strand, counting down.
GCAAGTAAGAATGAGGCATTTGAAAAAAGTCAGTATATTATCTGAAGAAGCTAACTAAAGTTTATAAGCCAGATAATTCGGTGGTGAGTTAAATAAGAAGAAAGGCTTCAAGGATGACATAATGTAATAAAATAATAAGCTCAATTTAGGTTAGACAATTCAGAAAGCAACCTATGCCATTTCATAGTTCATGGGATCCATATGCTAACAGCCAAGCAACACAATCAATTTACAGTTGCCATATCCACTCCCAAATCACTAATATTATAATATCTCAAATCATCTTACAATGGTACATGGTGCTCATACATGTAAAGTATTCCCACTCTATTGAACACCCAGAATTGTTCAATACGGTCAGCACACATTAACAAAGTGACTATTCAGAGGCTTACTCTGAGTGTGTGAAGATGTGTATGCTGTACATGTATGTGTATGTGTGTGTAAATCCTGCATATAACATATACAAAATTTGATATATCATTTATAAATGGGGGCCCTTAAAAAGGGAGTTTGTATATAAAAATAATCACATTGTCTCTAATAAATCAATCTACACTGATATTTGTGTCATCCCAGAGAAGCCCTTTTTTGCATCCAGTATAATGTACGTGCATTCATGAATGTCAAGCACTGGCCATGGATGAAACTGTTCTTCAAGATCAAGCCCCTGCTCAAGAGTGCAGAAACAGAAAAGGAGATGGCCACTATGAAGGAAGAGTTTCAGAAAGTCAAAGATGAACTGGCCAAGTCAGAGGCAAAAAGGAAGGAATTAGAGGAAAAAATGGTCACACTTTTAAAAGAGAAAAATGACCTGCAGCTCCAGGTTCAGTCTGTGAGTACTCTGTATTCTGAATGTACCATATTACTGAAGCTTCTCTGGAACTCTCACATACTTTGGATTTACAAATACCTTTTAATGAAAAAGAACATCTCAAGTTGACTTTTAAAGTATTTCACTTAACTTATTCCTACGAGGATTTTTAGTATTTCACTTAACTTACCTTATTCCTATTAGGATGGTAAATTGCTTCCTAATTACAAATAGTAAAATCAAACAATGTATGGAACATATCACAAACTTAACATGAAAAAAGCAATTTACATGCAAGCCTCCAATCTCATTTTATCCATTTGCCTTGCCTGCTTCATCCCAGCCTTAAAATATAGTCCTATTTTTTAATATCAGTGTGTAAGATTGTATTTAAATTCAAGAAAAAGTTATTCTTATTCCTCTCTGTATCATTTTTTTCTCAGCCCTTGAGACATATAGCTCCATAAATTTATATGCAGTACTTGAACTGAACTACCAGGGTATAAGGTAGAGCTAAATGTACTCTCTGAAGCTTCCTTCAATACAGATGCCAAGTTCTTAAAGCTTCTTTTTATTGGGTCAGGAAGAAGTTGAGAGTTACAGTGGAGAGTAGGTTTGAAAGGCTACACTCTGGCTAAACACAACTTTACTTGGTCCAAGAAGCCTAACAACATCATGAAGAAACTTGTGAAAAGAATAGTTTTCCTAAAAATTTTAATCTATTTTCAACTTTTCCTTTTGATAACTTTACTTACATGGAAATTAGTTTCTCAAAATCATAGGATCACAGTCTCTTCATCTTAACTTCTTAGGTAGATATTATCAGTCAGTAAATAAATATTTATTGAGTGTATCACTGTTAAAAATAGATGCAATAGAGCCCTGGGAAGTCCCCCATTATCATCCATTTAAGCATTTAAAAACCTTAAAGTATGAATAAAACACTGAGAAGTTTTAAAAATTCCCCCAGCTAGTAAGCTAGTGGCTGAACTAATTTTTCAATCCTTTAGTAACTTATAAAAATGTTACTGAGTGATATGGTTTTTCAAAATTAATATTCTTATATATTCTAAAATTCATTTTAAGACTAAGTGAATTCTTAAAATGGAAATGAAAATATTCTATAATTATAGCACTGTTACGAACTATCAGGAAGGTTTTCAGAGTATTAAAATGCTGCATGGAAATGTATTCATAAGCGTAAGACATTTTTCTTTTTTAAATTCAATCTAGTAACTAGTTGATTGAAGTGAGTAGAAAATACTCAAAAGCAAAACTAACCAAGTTGACTAAGTCAAATCTTTATATGGGTATATTTCAGTTGAAATGCTCTTAGCAATCATTTACTCCAACCACCTTACTTAGATATGAAGTAACTGAATGTAAGAGGAATAAAGCAATAGAAGTTATACATATGGAGATAAGTTTGGAACCAAAAGGCTTCCTTTGGTTATTTCATTCTTGCATGCACTGCTTTTCAAACTAGTGAATTACTTCAGTCTAATTTTAATTTTTGGTCCTGGTGGGTGTGGCTCAGTGGATTGATCACAGGCCTGGAAACTGAAAGGTTGCTGGTTCCATTCCCAGTCAGGGTACATGTGAGAGGCAACTGATCGATGTTTCTCTCCCTCTCTCTCTTCCTTCCCCTTTCTCTTACAAATAAATAAATAAATAGAAAAAGAATGAGAAGATAAAATTCTAAAAATTATGTTTCAGACTAATTTGCTTCTAAATCTAAAGACTTAGTTCTAATTGGCTGCATCTCTCCAGGCCATGTAATAATATTCCATTAAGTTTAATTTCTATTCATACTGAAAATTTCATCAAAATTCAATGAACACTACAATTTTGTGCAAGAACAAGTTCAAAATAAGTAACAAACTTTCTAAATATCTCACAAAATCTCCCTACAGGAAGCAGATAGTTTGGCTGATGCAGAAGAAAGGTGTGAGCAACTGATTAAAAACAAAATCCAGCTGGAAGCCAAAATCAAAGAGGTGACTGAGAGAGCTGAGGATGAGGAAGAGATCAATGCTGAACTGACAGCCAAGAGGAGGAAACTAGAGGATGAATGTTCAGAGCTCAAGAAAGACATAGATGATCTTGAGCTGACACTGGCCAAGGTTGAAAAGGAGAAACATGCCACAGAGAACAAGGTATGAAACATATTCTATTACATTTTATAGAGATTCTACCACCCAAAAAGCTGCTTTATAATAGAGACAATTCTCTTCCTTAACTTTCTAGGTGAAAAACCTCACCGAAGAGATGGCAGGCCTGGATGAAACCATAGCTAAGCTGACCAAGGAGAAGAAGGCCCTCCAAGAGGCCCATCAGCAGACCCTGGATGACCTGCAGGCAGAAGAGGACAAAGTCAACACCCTGACCAAAACCAAAATCAAGCTTGAGCAGCAAGTGGATGATGTAAGTGTATTTCTGATAATCATTTGAAAGATTTTTTTTAATATGCTTTCAATTTTTAACACATTTGAACTTCTTGCTAGCTTGAGGGGTCTCTGGAGCAAGAAAAGAAACTTCGAATGGATCTAGAAAGAGCAAAGAGGAAACTGGAGGGAGACCTAAAATTAGCCCAAGAATCCACAATGGATGTAGAAAATGACAAACAGCAACTTGATGAAAAACTTAAAAAGTAGGAATTCTAAAAAAACACTCTATGTGATATCATCTTTATATTCATATGGGTACTGATATGTCTTATTCTTTCAAAAGGAAAGAATTTGAAATCAGCAACCTGCTAAGCAAAATTGAAGATGAGCAAGCAGTAGAAATTCAACTACAAAAGAAGATCAAAGAGTTGCAAGTGAGCCATCTCACCTCAATTTCCTGTACCCTAAATAAAACCCTGAAATTGAGATGAATTTATGTTAACATGCTTGCACCCCCAGGCTCGCACAGAAGAGCTGGAAGAGGAAATTGAGGCAGAGAGGGCCTCTCGGGCCAAAGCAGAGAAGCAGCGCTCTGACCTCTCCCGGGAACTGGAGGAGATCAGTGAGCGGCTGGAAGAGGCTGGGGGGGCAACTTCAGCCCAGATTGAGATGAACAAGAAGAGGGAGGCTGAGTTCCAGAAAATGCGCAGGGACCTGGAGGAGGCCACCCTCCAGCATGAAGCCACAGCGGCCGCTCTGAGGAAGAAGCACGCAGACAGTGTGGCTGAACTTGGGGAGCAGATAGACAACCTGCAGAGGGTCAAGCAGAAGCTGGAGAAGGAGAAGAGTGAGCTGAAGATGGAGATAGATGACCTTAGTAGTAACTCAGAGGCCATTTCCAAAGCCAAGGTACCCAATACTATCTCTAAACGAGGTTAAATAATAACCTATAAGAATACCCATGTTCTCTGTCATTAAACATTATTTGTGGGCAGTTTATATAGTACTAATCTAATATTTTCTATTCTAACATATTCCATTCCATGTCATTTTTAAATGCTGGATATGACACATTAAATTATTTCACAATCCACTTTAAGTGTCTTATTGGGATCAATGAATGGGCTCCAACAATGACTTTCAATGCACTCACCATGCTTGAATCCCAGCATGCTCCACAGAGTTGGTGCCATAACCCTCTACTCATACACCATAAATGTATGCACTCTAAAATTTTTTAAGAATCACGTTTTAACATTTTTTTTTACTATAGGCAATGTCTCATCCTTCACTGTCACATGTTCCATAGGGAAATCTTGAAAAGATGTGCCGTACATTAGAAGATCAAGTGAGTGAACTGAAATCAAAGGAAGAAGAGCAGCAAAGGCTTATCAATGATCTGACGGCTCAGAAAGCTCGCATGCAGACAGAAGCAGGTGAAGACCTCTCTCTGAATCCTGGAACTCTGTACTAGACAGAACCAATTCCAGGGGTTCTTAATCTCAATACTCCCATTTTAGAGCAGGAATCAACAAACTAGCAGAATTTGCTGAGTAGGTCAGATAGGAAAAAAAAAAATAAGCAAGAATCAGCAAGCAAGTTTACTTGTTATACTCCTGTGAAACTCTGCTTTTTAATCTTCAGTTCTAAGCAGTTCTATAATACTTGGAAGTATAGATTCAATATATACATGTATGAGGTCTGTCAGGAAAAAGCCATCATTAATATAACAAGAACAGTGTTTGCAACATAGGCGGAAGGAACCTGGCAGCCAAGGAGAGTGGATTGGAATGCACATGCGTGAACAGTGATAACTTCACTGTACTAGTGAAGGGGACAGTAGATTCTGCTAAGCATGTGTACTGTGTGGCCTTCACATTCAAAATGACTGAGCATGTAAAGCAACAAATGTGCATTAAATTTTGTGTTAAACTTGAACATTCCTCTGAGGAAACTATTCAGATGATTCAGAAGTCTGGAGCTATGGGAAACTGGTGATGAGCAGCTTCCTCATGAAAAGGCACCCACTCACACATCACATCTCATGCAGAGTTTTTTGGTGAAATATCAAATCACCCAGGTGACTCAACCCCACTAAAGCCCAGACTTGGCATCCTGTGACTCTGGCTTTTCCAAAACTAAGATCACCTTTGCAAGAGAAGAGATTTGAGACCATCAAAGAGATTCAGGAAAATATGACAGGGCAAATGATGGTGACTGGGAGAATGTGTGAGGTCCCCAGGTGCCTACTTTGAGAATGACTGAGGCATCATTGTCCTGTGTACAATGTTTCTTGTATCTTGTATCTTCTTCAATAAATGTCTCTACTTTTCATATTATATGGCTGGATACCTTCTAGACAGACTTCATGTATATAAATATAAAAGCTTTACACTAATGTTTAGTGCCATTGCCAAATTTCTTTACTTCTATTATTATTCTTAGGTGAATATTCCCGACAATTAGATGAGAAAGATGCTTTAGTCTCTCAGCTTTCAAGGAGCAAACAAGCATCTACTCAGCAGATTGAGGATATGAAACGTCAGCTAGAAGAAGAAACTAAAGTGAGTTTTATCTTAGACCTTCTGGGCTAATCAAATCTAGATATGTCCAGTTAGGTTTTACTTCAGATGTGTAAATTAAATATCTGAATAAATAAATGTAAGTCACTGAACTGATACTTCCTCAGGCCAAGAACGCCCTGGCCCATGCCCTGCAGTCCTCCCGCCATGACTGTGACCTGCTGCGGGAACAGTACGAGGAGGAGCAGGAAGCCAAGGCTGAGTTGCAGAGGGCAATGTCCAAGGCCAACAGCGAGGTTGCCCAGTGGAGGACCAAGTATGAGACGGACGCCATCCAGCGCACAGAGGAGCTGGAGGAGGCCAAGTATGTACTGTGAACTCTGGGGGAGGAAAATGACGGTTTCTTAGCTGCCCAACTCAGCAACTCCCAGAAACAACTGTGATGATATTGATGGTGGAGGTAATATAATAAAAGCAGAAGTTAACATCTGCTGAGTGCATACTATGTGTCAAATATTATATATACATTAGTTCATTTATCTTACATAGTATTATGTTGGTATTATTATTCTTATCCCTATTTACAGATGAGGAAGTTAAGGCTGTGAGAGGTTAGACAACTAATCAAGGGTGTATGATTAATAAATGGTATAGCTGGGATAAGAACCAGATCTTCTGACTCCAGAGCCCACCTTAAGCATTGCAGTAGAGAGGGATAGATCTTAAAACCCATGTTAGAGGCCATCAAACAATACATAATGTCCAGGATTGGTCTAAATCAAGTAAAGCCTTAGTCTGTATATAGGTCAAAGTGAATCTTCAAGTAGATTTTCTTGGGCATCAGAACTAAAGACTTGTCTTAATCTTAAGAATATATAGTTGGCACATAATTGGGAATTAAAAATGTGATTCAGAAGAGGAAATAAAACTGTCTTTGCTTAAACTGATGAGTTGTCCTGACCTATTCATCAACTTCTTTCTCTGGTGAGATTATTCAAATAGGATTAGAAGAAGCTGGCTATTTTTCTTTAGAGAAAAAAATAAACTGAAATGGAAACTTTGAGAAAGCAAATATATTCAGTATATTTTTGTCCAATAAAATATCTAGTTAACCTCAAATACTTTATGGAATGAGATGCGAGATATAAATCAATCAATAAAATTGTCCTGGGCATATAATCTCCACAATAAAATTCAATCAAGGAGACCTAAAATTTTTGAATCACTTACAAAATAAGATACATGGAGCACTAAGAGCAATCCCTAAAAATTCAATAGTGTACTGAAGACTTGAAACTAACTGTTGATCATTTTAGACCTTTTCATACAGTTTATCTATCTAGAAAGGAGTTCTGGCTACCAAGTTTGAAAACTATTTGCCATGCTATTTGCATGCTATTTGCCATGAAAGCAGGACTGTAATTGGAGGTCAAGGAGGTTATTGCTTGCCCACTGTCCTTAAATGTCTGCCTAACTTTTCAGGAAGAAGCTGGCCCAGCGGCTTCAGGAAGCCGAGGAACATGTAGAAGCCGTGAATGCCAAATGTGCCTCCCTTGAGAAGACCAAGCAGCGCCTCCAGAATGAAGTGGAGGACCTCATGCTTGATGTGGAGAGATCTAATGCTGCCTGTGCAGCTCTTGATAAGAAGCAAAGGAACTTCGACAAGGTAGCCCAGCCTGCTTTAACTTTATCCATGTTTCACTAGGTCTCCCTTTCACCTTGCATTGGCTGATGACTTTCTGCTTTTCAGGTCCTATCAGAATGGAAACAGAAGCATGAGGAAACTCAGGCTGAACTTGAGGCCTCCCAGAAAGAGTCCCGTTCTCTCAGCACTGAGCTGTTCAAGATCAAGAATGCCTATGAAGAATCCCTGGACCAACTTGAAACCCTGAAGAGAGAAAATAAGAACTTGCAGCGTGAGTACTCTTGAATTTACCTACCCTACATAGCCCTACTGGGCCTTTCCTTGTGGCCAATCAGCTCACCACTTCTCCCTTGTCTGTTCACCCACAGAGGAGATTTCTGACCTCACTGAGCAGATTGCTGAGGGTGGGAAGCAAATCCATGAATTGGAGAAAATAAAGAAGCAAGTAGAACAAGAGAAATGTGACATTCAGGCTGCCTTAGAGGAAGCAGAGGTACATTTTACTACGTTGTAAGGGGGGAAAAGTCAAAGATAAACATCAGTGAAAACATTCAAAGTGGGCAGTGGTGCTGTAGAATATATACCTTATTAACAAGCTGGTGATAAATTAAACTTGTATAACCTTTATAAAGGGGAATTTAGCACTAGTAATTAAAAATGTAAATACCATGACCTATCAATTCTATTCCTAAGAAAATAATCTTAAAAGAACACAAAGAAGTCCAATCCATGAACAAGATTTAGAAAATTATGGAACATCAAACAATGTAACTTTATACAGAGATTGAATACAATTATTATGAGAAATATGTATGATAGAAAAATTTTAAATATACATGACTGCACATACAATATCACTATGTTATGTAGAACTATATATAAATAGGAAAAATGTACCACATTAAAATGGTTGTCTGAGTGGGGGCACAACATGAGGTTTTATATATCTTTGTTTTTATATATTGCCCCCATGTTCTATAGTGAACATGTATTATGTAATCAGAAATAACATATTTTAAAACTGGTAATTTCTATAAGATCACACATGAACATTTTAATTTATAAAATGGTATAGAGTTCACATAAAGATTAATCATATAACTTCTGTTAGTTCATACATGAATAATATTTATATAGTACTTTGTATTTTACAGAGCACTTTTATTAGACTGCCCTGTATAATCCATCACTGAATAAACAAAAGAATGATTTACCTAGTAGGTTACTGGAACTATTGTATTGTACTTTATAAAATTACATAAGCTGATATTAATAAAAGGTTAGCTCATAATATATTCCAAATAATCAATTATTTTCTATTATTAATTGATCACTATTTTGTTAAGGCATCTCTTGAACATGAAGAAGGAAAGATCCTGCGCATCCAGCTGGAGTTGAATCAAGTCAAGTCTGAAGTTGACAGGAAAATTGCTGAAAAGGATGAGGAAATTGACCAGCTGAAGAGGAACCACGTTAGAGTTGTGGAGTCAATGCAAAGCATGCTGGATGCTGAGATTAGGAGTAGGAACGATGCTCTAAGAGTCAAGAAGAAGATGGAAGGAGATCTAAATGAAATGGAAATCCAGCTAAACCATGCCAACCGTCTGGCTGCAGAAAGCTTAAGGAACTATAGGAACACCCAAGGTATCCTGAAGGTAAATAAGTCCACATTTAACAGTTTGCATAAGTCAGGCAAGTTACTGGCCTTCCATTCCTGAAAATGCTTTATTAAACCATCCTTTTTAAAAAACAAAGTATACAGGTCATAATATGGAGGTAACTAAATTAAATATGCATAAAATGTAATATTTTTGAAAAGATTTTATTTATTATTTTTAGAGAGAGGGGGAGGGAGAGAGGCAGAGAGCGAGAGAGACATCAATGTATGGTTGCCTTTCTCCTGCTACAGACTTGGCTGGAGACCTGGCTTACAACCTAGTTATGTGCCTTGGCAGGGAATCAAACCAGCGACCTTTGGGTTTGCAGGCTGGTGCCTATCCACTGAGCCACCAGCCAGGAAAATATTTTTAAAGAATGTTATATAAGAGAACAAATACAAGTCCAGAGATAAAGTATGATATGAAAGCAAGTACAAGACTTTGGCACCAATAGGCCTGAGGTGGAGGCTCAGTTTTGTCACTTATTAGTTGTCTGGTTTTAGGCAAGTTATTTAACTTCTCAGAACCTCTGTTCCTTCTCCTACAAAATAAGAGTGAGGATCAAATGAGACAAGAGATATCAAGTACTGGGTAGAGCATATAAAAAATGCTCCATAAATGACACACATTAGGACTCACATATGAAAAAATAACCAGTTAACGTTATCCATAGAACAAGAATCTGTCTCCTGATAAGTCTTTCTTATCTGAGTTAGTGACATAGAAGAAGCCAGATTCCTTCTATTTAGAGTAGTATTTAAGGCTTTTTTTTTTTTTTTTTTTTTAACTTAACAGGATACCCAGCTACACCTGGATGATGCTCTCCGGGGCCAGGAGGACCTAAAGGAGCAGCTGATGATGGTTGAGCGCAGAGCCAACTTGCTGCAGGCTGAGGTGGAGGAGCTCCGTGCATCTCTAGAACAGACAGAGAGGAGCAGGAAAATCGCAGAGCAGGAGCTGCTAGATGCCAGTGAGCGTGTCCAGCTCCTGCACACCCAGGTGGGACCCTCGCATCAAATAAATGCTGATGTATTGTTAAGTGATGAATCAGAATTATAGTGTGAAAGTACTCCATTTTTATAAATGTATATGTATGTTTTAAAGGATGGGCAATAGGCTCTAAAATATTGATTGCAGTTATCTTGAGGTTATAAATATTTTTATGTGTGTTCCTATGTCATTTTTAGATTTTTTATCCCCAAAAAGAGGGTATTACTTTTCTATTTAAAAAGTAAGGTTTGATTCTTTATTTTGAAAACCATTATATGGACTAAACATGAATAAAGATATCTGTTGACTCCAAAATGTGAAAATATTTCCCATCGTGGGCATTTCAGCAGTTAGCATTGTTTTTATTGTCCTTGTGCCTCTCAGGACACTTAGCATTCCTGACTTACACAGGTATTAAATGCAATAGCACCCTCTAGCCATTTTGACAACAAAACATGTCCATGCCCAAACATTTCCAAATACTCATTGAGGTAGTAATGCTTCCTTTAGGAGCCACTGGGTTGAAATTTTAAGAAAATGTTTTCATAAGATTAATCCAGCATTCCCTAAGGGTCCAAACTATGAACATTCATAGAGAAGAGATTCCTTCCAACTGAGAAACTCCCAGTGCCAGGCACTCACAAAAGAATATTATTTTCTAATATTTCCAACCTTTTTCTTCAATCTTTTCTTTCTTTTTTTTAGAGAGAGGGGAAGGGAGAGAGGCAGAGAGGCAGAGAAACATCAATGTATGGTTGCCTTTCACCTGCCTCCAGCTACAGACCTAGCTGGCTTGCAATCTGGTTATGTGCCCTGGCTGGGAATCAAACCAGCGACCTTTGGGTTCACAGGCTGGCATCTATGCACTCAGCTATCAGCCAGGGCTATTTTCAACCTTTTATTTTAAGATTTTATTATTATTCTTTTTTTAAATTTTATTTATTATTTTCAGAGAGAAGTCAGGGAGGGAGGAAGAAAGGGAGAGAAGCATCAATGTATGGTTGCCTTTCACTGGTCTCCAGCCAAGGACCTGGCTAGAGACCTGGTTTGCAACCTGGTTATGTACTGTGAATGGGGAATCAAACCAGAGACTTTTGGATTCACAGGCCGGCACCTATTCACTGAGCCAGCAGCCACGGCTATTTCCAACCTTTTAAGGGTAGAATACTAGTGATGTCCCGTTGAAGTATAACTGATAGAGCAATTAATTAATATAGACATTCTTAAATCTCAGAAGTTCTTAAGCATAAGTCAGATGGATCTTGGGGTGATGGTGGAAGGGAAGAGCAGTTCCAACCTTGCAAATTATTATTTTGCACTAAACAAATATTTAAAGTTTCGTGAAATGTTGCCATTAGTCTCACATGAGCCAACAGGTAGGACATTTATAAAATCCCAAGGGCAAAATGCAAATCTTACTAATTCCCACTGTTTTTAATAGAATACTAGCCTGATCAACACCAAGAAGAAATTAGAAAATGATGTTTCACAACTCCAAAGTGAAGTGGAAGAAGTAATTCAAGAATCACGCAATGCAGAAGAGAAGGCCAAGAAGGCCATCACTGATGTAAGATGAGCATTTGTTTACATGCATGTGATATATGCATGGTACCTGCCAGTACCAGGTTTCCTTATTTTCTTGATTTGCTAATTAGGCAGCCATGATGGCTGAAGAGCTGAAGAAGGAGCAGGACACCAGTGCCCACCTGGAGCGGATGAAGAAGAACCTGGAGCAGACGGTGAAGGACCTGCAGCACCGTCTGGATGAGGCTGAGCAGCTGGCCCTGAAGGGCGGGAAGAAGCAGATCCAGAAACTGGAGGCTAGAGTGGGTATCTCAGTATCTCCAAATCTGGGAAGGACAAAAGAACCCTTCCTCTACCCTTCTCTCTTCTTACCTATTGACTCCCATCCTTATCCTGGGACTGGGGACATCCACATATTTTCAGTGGGTTTTGAGCTAACTAATATCCTCCAAGACTGACTCCATAAGTATGTTTTTTGGGTGCAGGTACGTGAGCTTGAAGGAGAGGTTGAAAATGAACAGAAACGAAATGCTGAAGCTGTTAAAGGTTTGCGGAAACATGAGAGAAGAGTAAAGGAACTTTCCTACCAGGTAAGGGAATAGCTTTCTAGAACATCCAGGCTTCCTGCACAGTGGGGTATTGGAAATCTGGTGATGATTTATAAATATGTCACTCACAAATAGATACACATTAACTTGGTACATATATGGGCAAGTGACACAGTTGCTTCTCACAGACCTATACTAAGCTTGGAAAATCAGGAAGGTCTTTAGACAATAGCATAAGAGAGGAAATAACATAGGCTTTAAAGCCAGATAAATGGGTATTACCCTAAGTTGGCCTCTCTTATTTTTTAAACTTGGGTAGATTACTTAACAAGTTAAACCTTAGTTTAATCACCTATAAAATAGAATAACAATATCTCTCCAGAGTAGGAAGGATTGGAAAGGACATGTATAAAGTGGGGTAAAAGTAAGTTTATAGTTGTGAGTACATGAAACACAGGTTTATTCTTGTATTATTATTGTATATTATCTTCCACACGAACAACTGTAAACCCAATTTTGCCCCTCCCTATATAATTATCTAATACAGTGCCTGTATGTAGTGAGCATTTAATAAGAATGATGACTGTTATTACTATGAAGGAAGCATCAGAGTTGACTAAGTTTACCCAGGCCCACTGCCATCATACCAAAGTGACTGATTTTACCACCTGTAGGAGACTTATTTCTTTGAGTTGAATGCAGATCTTTTTTTTTTTCAAACTTCCAGACTGAGGAAGACCGCAAGAATGTTCTCAGGCTGCAGGACTTGGTAGATAAATTACAAGCGAAGGTGAAATCATATAAGAGACAAGCTGAGGAGGCTGTAAGTATCTTTAAGCCTTTGGAGGAAGAAGAAAACTTTTGGGCAGTAGAAAGTGTATAAAAAGAATGTATTAATGAAAAAGAAGACAAAGTACAATATAGGATTCATATTTTAAGAGAGATTTTATAAATACCTATTTACCCCCAAATCCTAACTACACAGTAAGACTTCAATAGGAGATATTTTTATTGCTAGACAATTTGTAAAGTTTGGGGAGGGGAGGGGAGGGAAGTTCCAAGTAACCCACCTACTTGATAGCTGCAAAGAATATACAGTAGAAACTCTAATTAATACCATGGTAAGCACTCCTATTCCTTTAGAAATGCACAAACTCAAGTGTTTGCAAAAGCCAAACTTAAATCTTTTACCCCAACTGACTTATCCACTCACTACCAGTATCATCATCAGGGGCTTTGCTCTCCACATTGCTATGGAGCATTAAGGGCATGTTGGAAGATTCTCCATCTTCACTTTTCCCACTAGTTCCCATTCTTCCAAACATAACGTAGTAGGCAGGAGTAAGTAGGAAGTAAGGAAAGGAAAGAAGAAAGGGAAATGCACAAACAGTAAGTCCAACCAACAGAGGCATACTTTCTTCCTAGCCTAAACTTTTCCCTTTCTTGTATACCAGAGTCAAAATATAGGGCAAGAAATTTTAAAGTGACATTTTCCCAAAGTTATAATTTGACCTTACATTTTACTTACTAAACTCTGTAATGGAGGGTACCTAGGTTTCTTCCTCCTTTCCACGCAGCTCATACATCAAAAATAAATTTAATATTTGAACAGGTTTGACATAATAAGATCTTCTCTTTCATTTCAAGATGATTTCTTCTCATTCTTTAAAGTAAAATATGTAACTTAAGTTTTAAGTTCTGTCCAGATTTGAAGTCAGATATGGCAAAATGTCCATAGAAGGAAATATCTGAATTGAAGAAATAATCCTGTTTGGTGACAAATGCAATGAGAAACACAAAGTCTAATTCTCACATTTTTATTTCTATTCCCAGGAGGAGCAATCCAACGTCAACCTCTCCAAGTTCCGCAAGCTCCAGCACGAGCTGGAGGAGGCCGAGGAGCGGGCTGACATCGCCGAGTCCCAGGTCAACAAGCTGCGGGTGAAGAGCCGCGAGGTGCACACAAAAATCATAAGTGAAGAATGATTATGCCCTGGTGCTATGTAATGACTGAAAGAGGCACAAAATGTGCTATATTTGGTCACTTTACTTTCTGATGTTTATTCTTCTCATAATGTCGAGTAAATAAAAATTGTAGTAAAGATCAATTAAACCAGATTGTTACTTTTATTTCCAAAATTACTCTTAAATATAGTTCTCATTTAGCTGTTATTTTGAGTATTTTATATAGCTTTGCAGAGCATTCAATATTCTGTACCTCCATCAACACCCAGCATCCCTTTCCCACCCCTCCCACCATATAATTCTCTTTTGCTGGTCTCGATTTTATTAAATCTCTCTAGATTGTTAAAAATTACTAAAGAAAATACTCCCTGAGCCTGCCCCTTCAGGCAAGACCCATTCATTTATCCACTTCACAAATAGTTATTGAGCCAGGCACTGTTCTAAGTTCTGTGGGTATAGCAGTGAGCATGGTTTCTGTCCTCAGGATACTTATATTCTATAAGGAGAAAAAAGGCAATCAACAAATAAGATGCTATGTAGTAAGTCAAATGATAAGTGCTAATGGGAAATTTAAAAGTATGGGAGGAGACAGTATTTTATAGCCAAGGAAGGTCTCTCTAATATGTCTACATTTGAACAGAGACCTGAAGGAAACAAGCAAATAAGCCAAATAAGTATATGAGGTAGAGGGAGCAACAGAAAATGCAAAGGCCCTGAGGCAGGGGCAAGTTGGCAAGTCACATGAGACAAAGAGGAGATCAGCAGAGCTGGAGAATGAGCAAGATAGAGTTATGGCATAAGAGAGGAACCAGGAGCTCAGATATCATGGAGAACCCAAGGAACACCTAAGGAAGGACTTCGGTCTTTATCAGAGTGAGATAAGAAAGCGTTAGAGAGTTTTGAATAAAGGAGGAAAATTAATACTCATTTTAAAAGAATCACTCTGGTTGCTATATTGAGAACAGACTTAAGGGGGAAAGGCTGAAACTGGGGGACCAGTTAGGAACCAACTATAAAAGAAAAGATTAAAAAAATATTTTTTTTAGTCACTTAGAGAAATAACATTAGGAGATGATGATAAACAATGGGTTACAGATGTATTATGAAGATAGTGAACATAGAATTTTTTGATAGATTGGACAAATAAGTGGTCAGAGAGAAAGAGAATTTATGAAAAAAGGAAGGATAAGATAAGAAAGATCTGGTAGAGTATAAACATGAGGAGTTTGGTTTCCAGAAAGAGGAGTCAGTAGACTGAAAAGGCAATCCGGAAAAAATGTATATATTATGCACCCGTCCCTCTCCCTGCTTCCAGCATCTACTTCCCCCACCCCTCCTGGCCCCTTCAGTTTCAGTTGTTGACAGTATAAATTGTACAGGCCATAATTTCAAACATGTCTAAAATGCAAAAATTTCAAAATATTCTCCTAAACAAAATTTTGTACTAAAAAGAAAACCAAAACTATAATTATAAAACCTTTTATAAGTATACATAAAAATAAGTCTTTGTGACATTGGCTTATGGAAAGATTTCTTTAATACACACTAAAAACACAAACCATGAAAGAGAAAATTGATAAATTGGACTTTGTTAAACTTTAAGTCTCTGCTCTTTGAAAAACACTGTTAAAGAAAATAAAGAGACAAGCCACAGACCAAAAGAAAATATTTCCAAATTATATTCCTGATAAAGAATGTGTTTCCAGAATATCTAAATATTAAAAAAAGAAAATAAATCATCCAATTTTTAAACAGGCAAAATTTTAAACAAACACTTCACCAAAGAAGATATACAGATAGAAAATAAGCAAATGAAAAATGTTCAACATCATGAGTCATTAGGAAAATAACAATTAAAATAAAACGAGGTATCACTACAAACCTATTACAATGACTAATAGTCTGAGTGCTGGCCAAAAGGCAGAGGAACTAGACTTTTCATACCTGCTAGTGATAACGTGATAACTGTTAGAAAACAGTTTGACAGCTTCTTAAAAGTAAAGAAATTACCCATTTATTCTAGTCATTCTCTTCCTAGGTAATTTGCCCAAGAGAAATAAAACCATTACAGAGACTTGTACACAAATATTCACAGCATATATATTTGTAATAGCAAAAACTAGAAACGATCCAAATGTCCTTCAACAAGTGAATGAATAAACACAGTGTGGTAAATCCCTATAATGGAATGCTACTCAGTGGGAAAAAAAGAAACTATTAACACACACAAAAACACAGATGAATCTCAAAATAACTGTGCTCAGCGAAAGCAGCCAGACCCTCCCCCCACAAAAAACTGTAGACTCTATTATTTCATTTATATAAAATCCAAGAAAATAAAAACTAATCTAGCATATAAGTCCTATATAAGCTTTGTTAGAATTACACATAATTCTTTTTCTTTCTTTTTGTTTTTAAGCCATTGTAAATGCTATTTTATTTCTAATTTTGGCGTGAACATATTCATTGCTAGAATATACCATACAGAAATATAAGTGATTTCTATATGTTTGAGTTATACTATAAAACCCACCTAAATTCAGTAATTCTGAGATTTTTTGTATATTGTTTGGGAGTTTCTACATAGACAAATCATCGCATCTTGGAAAACAACCAGTTAAAGTGAATCTAAATTAAAACGAGGTCCAAATTACATAGTAAATAATGGGAGGAGTCTGACTGGAATTTTATCTTAAAAATAAAGACAAAAGCATTGAAATAAGTTTATTTTCTATTACATTTCTTAAGATTTAGGTTATAACTAATTCTAAAAACAAAGAATAAATCAATATTACAGTTGGAGAAAAGAGGTGTAGTTTCTATAATCTTATATATGACATACCTTATATTAAATTTTATATTAAATCATAAAGAATGTCCTTTGTTGAAAAAAATGCATGATGGCTTCATTGATATTTTTAAGGGCTTTCCTAATCCTTGGATCCTGAACTTGCTCTGCTGAAACACTTACTCATTCAATGCTACTGCATCCACACTAGTCAATGACTTTGCAAAATTCAGGCAGATTTCTAATGCCACTTTCATCAACTTCATTAAGTTCTGCAACTTCTGTAAGGCTTCTCATTTTATTTTGCAGTCATGTTGCCTTGATTATTGCATATTTACAATATCTGACTATCATTAATGACTTTTTTTGTTTTGTTTTTCTATGCAATATCGTTACTGTGAAGACTTCAATAATAGGGACTCCAGTATTGGTAACCCTAAACCACCAGTAGCCTTTGTTCAGAAAGTCTATTCTATAAGTGTCATAAATAAAGATATGCATAAACATTTATATGCAGATGCTTACTATTAAAAAAAAAAGAGCATCCTAAATGTTCAACGATAGGAAACTAGTTAAATAAGTTATGGTACATGCATAAGAAGGAATGCTATGTAACTATTAAAAATCATGATTGTAGAAGAAGAGTTAAGACCATGAGAAAAGTTTCATATTTTGTTAAGTTTCAAAGGCAAACCACAAAATGGTGACTATACGGTGATACTCCAATTGTATGTTTAAAAACACGTTTTTTGAACATTTTTATATGTTTATGGAAACATGGGAGAGGTGTGAAAGGACTTAAACCAAATTTAAGTAGAGATTACTTCTTTGCCAAAATTTTAGGAGTAATATTAAATTTTTCTTTCAGTATGTATGCCTGGTTATCTTTTTAAATCTTCCCACGATTGTATATTATTTTTGGAATTTTTTAAAAGGTGCTTATTTGCTCAATAAATAAATGATTGTAATCTGCTCTTAAGAATTACATCCACTTCTCATCAAGACAAGGAAATAACTGACAACAGGAAGGTGGAGAGGAGAGGGTCATCTGATGGGTGAGACCATTAGCACATCTGCTAAAAACTGCTGCCCTTCATCCATGCTTTCGGGAAGGATTAACATTCCAGGGCCAACAGAGCAGCTGTCAGTGAGCAAACTTAAATTCTGCCTCCGGCTTGTAGCAAAGATTTGGGCACAAGTGACATATACCAATGCCTCCAGGCCCCTTCACTGAAGACTTCATAGGTCATATTCTCCTAAGTGGGAAGCAGAAGAATCAGCTGCGGGCAGATGGAAAAAATCTTAATGATGGAATTTACCAGCCTGACTCCTCCGTCCTGGCTCCAAAGGCCAAGATGTTGCTTCAGGAGCCCACATGGGGAAAAAAGCCTCTGCGGTGATGAAGGAGAAAAACCTGGCCCTTGGGGAACGCACTGAAAAGGGGCTTCTCTTAGATCCCAGGAGCTTGACCTTCGCAAGACCAACTATTTCCTCAGCTCCTCGCAGAAACGACGGCTCACGGCTCTCTCTTGGCGAAACGGAGATACCATGCCTTGCCAGAGCTCAAATTATGAGATATTTTGTTAAGAACATGGATAGAAAAGGTAGTAGCAGTTAAGCAAAAGGATCGATTTTTTTCCCTGGTGTTCTGAAAAAATAATTCAGTTGATGCCCACAGATTTCGGTGCCCAAGATGAATTTAGCGTGATATATTATATATGCAGGTATATGCAATATATTGACATGCCTACACGTGCACTGAAAAACTTCCTCTGTAATTCGGCGAGTTCAGGGGTCTCAAAACACTTCCTCCGACTGGCCAGATGGCTCGTTTGGTTGGAGCGTCACTCCTGCACCAAAAGGCTGCAGGTTTTGGGCTCTCCGTCAGGGCTCGGTACCTAAGCGGGGTTCCATCACCGATCAGCGGGTATGGAGGGGTGTTTCTCCCTCCTATGGACGTGTCTCTCACCTCAGTGTTTCTCCCTCCCCTCCCTCTCTTCCTCTAAAATCAATGAACATATCCTCCTGGGAGGACATTTTTTTATTCCTTCAGCCCGGTCACACCAAGAGCCCTGCATTCCGATTCCGTTTCCATGTCCAGGTTCCTTCTACCCACCACAGCCTCACACAGTTACTTTCTGGAATCACATGGTACCAGAAAATCTCGAGGAAGAGCAAGGCCTTCCTCACAATCTGGCAAATGTACACTTACGGGCCACGCCCGGATCTCTCCTGCAGCCTGGTCCCCACCCTGCGCCTCACTTCCCCCTCCCTTGCTTCCGGCTCACTCGTCCCCAGAAGCTCTGGGGCACAGTGGAAGTGAGTCCTCCCCCTCAAGGAAATTGAAGCCTTTCCTTCCAGTAGTCGAAGCCCGCAGTTGGTGTCTTTTCCTGTGTGATCCACCCGCCCCCAACTAAATCCTCAATTATTTGAGAGAACCAGCGTTTTATCCCCAATGTCCGGAACAGTGTCTTTGTAAGCTGTTTGTTAAACGGAAAGAAGACACAATTTTTTTTTTCTTTTTTTTTTTTTGACAGGATGAAGCAAAGATGAATAAAGAAAGAGCAGATAATAGGACCGACACTCAGCGCACAATGAAAAATAAAGCTGCCTTTCTAATAATGGCTGACATTTAAACCCCCAAATCATTTCCTTAGTTTGCCAGACTCTAGAACCAACTGAGCCCTGGCTATCTCTGCCACTTAATTCCCTGCTACTGTGTCCCTCACCCCCTGCACCCCTGACCTACTAGCATTGTTATCATTGTTGCCGCTGTCTCGTGGTTGTCTTTGGTCCCATGCAGGCACACTCACCTCCCAAAGCCTTTGCATCTGTTTCTGCTGCCTAGGACACTACCCTGTTGATATTCTAATGGCTTGTTCCTTCACTTCACTAAGTAGCTGTTTAAATATCATCTCTTCAACCCTGGCCAGTGTGTTGTAAAGGGCTGAGCTCGGGCCTGTCAACCAAAGGGTCTAGGGTTTAATTCCCAGTCAGGGCACATGCCTGGGTTGCAGGGCCCCAGGAGAGGCAACCACACATTGATGTTTCCCTCTCATTCTCCCTCCCTTCCTCTCTCTCTCTAAAAAATTATATATATATATATATATATATATATATATATATATATATATAGCCTGCAATAAAGTGGCAAAATTTAAGTAAAATAACATACCACAAAAGTGTTATATTTTGAAATAAATTTATTCTTATAAATAGTCATTTTTTAAGTTGTTCAGAAAAAGTCTCCATTTGCTGCAATAATAGACTCAATTCAACTTCAGAATCTTGAGCAGTTTAATGAACTTTTCTTTATCCATGGACATCATCATGGTTTCAATCTTAGCTTTAATAGCCTCTTTACTGAAATGAGGTTGTTTATTAACTTCTCTCTCACAAATGCTCCATAAATAATAGTTTAAAGGCTTTGCATCTGGTGAACTAGGTGGCCAGATTTCCTTTGACCAGAGTTCAGGAACATTGAACTGAGAAATTCTTACACTGTTTTGGTGTTCTGTGCTGGTGCACCATCTTGTTGGAAGATCAAAG
This sequence comes from Noctilio leporinus, assembly GCA_004026585.1. NCBI lineage: Eukaryota > Metazoa > Chordata > Mammalia > Chiroptera > Noctilionidae > Noctilio > Noctilio leporinus. The sequence goes on along the minus strand of PVIW01004769.1, from coordinate 79,105 downwards.
GACACCCATTTGTGACTTGTTTCATCCATGGTACAATTACTTCTCTCAAAACATCAAGATAAACATCAGCAGTCACCTTCAATCCTTGTGGGGAAAAATGCAGGATCATTCTATCTCCTTCATTGTTGACAACACGTAACACCACCACTGCAGCAGGAAATTTTGTATTCATGATAATTGAGACTCCATTAAGATTCCCACAGAGCCACCTATTGTGTCTTCTGTTGACAATTCAGTCCTGCTGATACTTCTTTTCATCAGAGGGTTTTTTCTTTGGGATTTTTCCGTTTTGTTAGCAGAAAACTTTTCATGTCTGCTATGTCTAAACTGGCCTCTTCTACGAACATACAATCTGTATCTGATATCTTCAGCAATAATCTTGAAAACCTTTGCATCCGACATCTGCAGTTCTCTTGCTATGGAGCACATTAACTTTCCTGGATCTTCATTGATGATCTCCTGGATTCTGTGTTATAATATCTGGATTTATGTTATCCTTGCATACCTTATGCATTTTCCTTGTTGGTGTGGCAAGATCAGGATCAGCATTACACACCTTCTTCAAGTTGCAAACTGTATGTAAAGGGATGTTATTGAAATCTGCAATTTCCTTAGGCTCAGAAAAATTACATAACTTGCCCAAATTCACATTGTTTCAATGGTGAAGTCAGGATACACACAAGGCAGGGTAAAAGTAGGTTTACAGTTGTTCATATGGAAAACACTACAATAATTAATGAATAACAATACAAGAACAAACTCTGTTTTACATACTTACAATATAAGCCTACTTTTGCCCCCCCCATGTATATTTAAGATACATCATTTAAGACCCCAGTAATTAAAAGTAATTGCTCATACTTTTCTTAGTTCTAATGAGGCTTTAAGCAACCAAAGTAACCAAAACACAGTCAATAAACCAAAAAAAGCAGATGACAGCGGCCCTGAATCTCACAGGAATCAGTCAAGGTTACAAGGCCAAGCAGGGAAGTACCCAGTTTACTGAGCAGCCGTTGTTGATGGTATTTCTTCTCCGAACACCATGTTCCCAGGCCATCCAACCTCTCCATGTTGTTTTTGAGAAGGATGCCTAGTTTGTGTGTAATTCTGAGAAGCATGTATAATTCCGAGAGCATTAGTGTCTTACAGGATCCTGTAAAGCCAGAAGCAGCTGTCTTAAAGTGAAAAGATAAACCGGACTTGGAGTTAAAGACATTTGTCCTAGTTCCCACTCTGCCGCTTACTAGCTGAGTGACTAGTTACTTAACCTTGCCAAGACTTGATTCTCTGTCATGTAAAACTGATAAATCTTTCTCTTCATTGAGATTCAAAGAAAATCAACTTAAATAATTCTCATAATAATCCCCTATCAACTTTTGCATTGTAAACTTTCAGTGTATAAATGCCAGCAGTGAAGAAGGTTATGTATTGCATTTGAAAGAGTTCTGAACTGGCTCCCTTGGGTTTGAAAATAAAATGGGAAGGGGTCTGTTTCTACCTTTAGTATCAATTAGATTACCTTTTCAGAACCTCAATTTCTGATTCTATGTGGCAGTTCGATGAGACAACATTCAAGGTTCTCTTTAGTTCCAGAATCTAATATTCTTGCTTATATCTTAAATCTTTAATTCAGTTCAAATACAAATTTGTATCATTCACTAATGTACCTGTCCTGTGACTTTCACCCAGAAGTTTCTGTTGCTGGCTAGAGAACTTCCCACTGCTTTTTGAAATTTCATCTGTTACATAAGCTCTTAGGTAGTTGTGTGGGGTGAAGTATGATCCTGCTATCCGTACAATTAATTGCCCTTTCTTCTCAAATAGCTCTCTGAGAAATGACCTTGATTATAGTAGTTTTCTAGTCCTGTATTAGACTGCCACTGCCTTCTTTTTCCTGCACCATCCAAACTACATTTCCTCTGCATGCATCTTGTGAAATAATTGGTGGAAAAAATTGTTCCTAGGAAAATCCGAAAAGCTTTCTCTTCCTCTTTAACACCTGCTCACTCCTTAATCCCTTACCTTCAAAGCTGCCACCCCACACCATCCTCCAAACATTAAGTCAGGATCACGTGCCTGATGAAGCGATAACCTGTTCATGGTCCTCATTTGCTTCATCTTCTGTTTAGTGCTCTTCAGTACATCCTTTTTTGAAAATATTGCCTCCCTTGACATCTTTAGACACTAGTAATGAAGTTCCTTTTGCTTTAGAGTCAAGAAAATGATTTTGTAACCAGAATGGAGAAAATGTTCATTCAGAGAATTCCTTTCAGGTTGGAAAGATGGAATGATGTTGTGGGCTGTAATCTATAGACTATGGGACACAGTGGTAGGATAAAGATGAGGCCCCTTAAAGGGTGTATGTGAGAAAAAATAAGTGGTTACTTACTAAGACTTACTAAGGACGCAGGTGGTCTTTTTCACTTGAGGACTTTTATTTTGTTTCATAACCAGATAAGTAGGAATGCAGGTCTATGGCAGAGCTAAATGACTCCCTGTAATAGAGCAACAAATGAACACCAGTAGGAGTGAGAAAAATAACTCATGGAAAGAAAGGAAATGAACCATCAACATCAATATGAAGGAAAATGGACTTTGCAGAACTGACATTTCTGATGGAAACTGCGTACTTTACACTAAGGTATGTAATATTACCTCTTCTATGTCTTTCCCACAAAATCTTCATAGCTCACTTTTGTTTTTGGTGCCAATGGATTCTGAGGTCTTTGTCAAGGTTGATACAGATTAAAACATACTGCTTGGCATCTAGAAACAGACTGTGCACAGAAACAGTGACATCTGGATGATGAAGATAGTATAACGAGGTCTGTCCCGGAAGTGTCAAGCCAATGTCAGAATTCAATTAAAACAGTTTATGCTTTTGGGAAAGATCTTGTATAGTATGTCCTTTGATCCCCACACCATTCTCATGAAGCAATTAATTATTTTCCTCATTTTTTAACTGAAGGGAAAATACCACAGTTACTGAGACAGGTGATGTGGTCTGCCAGCTCGTATACGGCAGAAGTAAAATAAGAACCTATTTGGCTCTACTGGGATCTCACATAGGCATTTGCTTGCCTGAAGAATGACCTTTTTTTATTCTTTGTATTTTCATCTTCTCTTCTTACTTCTTAAACACACAGCCTTCCTCTGAGAATTCAACTTCCTTAATGAATTCAAGTGTTACCTCCATACAATGATGTCACAACACAACACACACGCACACACACCTACATCTCCAGCCTTGATCTTTGTTTTAAATTTTGAATTTTTAACTCTCCCTGCCAGCTGGACATCACCATCCCCTCAGCCTCAATATTTCTAAACTCTAAACTTGTTCTTCCCCCTTCAGCATTTCCTCTGGTTTAGTTCCATGCCCCTAGATTCCCAGGTTGGGCACTGGAAGCCCTCACAAACAGGCTTGGTGCACTTCTCCAGCCTTCACCTGCATACTACCCAGGACTCCAACTCTTCACCTTAGGCTTGTCCAGTCCACCTTCCTGACACCCTGGAAAGTCTTGCTTCCAAGTCACATGACTCAGAACCTCCTCTTTATTCCTCTCACCTATGTAAAGTCTGCTTCCTTTAAGAGAGAGCAAAGGATAGAGTAAAAAACAAGACTTTGGAGTCAGAAACTCTGAATTTCAATTCTGCCTCTATCACCTGCTAGCTGTGGGTCCCTTGACCCATCACTTAAGCTTCAGTTTCCCCACATGGACAATAAAAACAACAGTAATATAAATAGTATAAACCCCTCAGGCTTGTATAAATGTAATAACATATGCAAGAATTCTATGTAAACTAGAAAGATCACATCTCTCCTCCAAAACAATATAATTATCATTAATAACAATTCTGATAATATTTCTTTTTTAAAGATTTTATTTATTTATTTATTTAGACTGGAAAGGAGGGAACAAAAAAGAGAGAGACACATCCATGTGTGAGAGAAATATCTATTGGTGGCTTTTCGCACATGCCCCAACCCACGCATGTGCCCCAACTCGGAATCGAACCAGAGACCTTTCACTTTGCAGGACTATAATCAACAAACTGAGCCACACCATTCTGGGCTTTTTTTTTTTTTTTTTTTAAGATTTTATTTATTTATTTAGTCAGGGAAGGAAGGAATAAAGAAGGGAACAATTATGATAATATTTTACATATACAGCATATCTTATGGATTCCAAATTCCATGTACATACATATAATCGACTGTGCATCCCCCCTCATCTTGGCTATTAGTTTAACCTTGAAAAAGTGATTTACCCTTTGATCGTCTATGTGCTCTCTCTTGCTGCATCCATTATCAGTTCCTTTGGGGCAGTAGCCCCTGTTTCATATACTCATTTCCCACTTTCAACACAGAGCCCTATACCAAATAGGCACTCAAATATGATATCCTTGCAAAATTGAAAGGTTATAGGCATAAGATCTAGAACCAGAGAGGGTTTGTCACTTCTGTCACTTACTAGTTTTGTAGCCTTGAACAGGTTATGTAAACTCTCAGTGACTCAATTTCTTCAATGGTAAATTGAGAATGATATTAGCATCTACCTCATAGGACTGTTAAGAAACGTCATTGAATCAATATGGATAAAGCCTGGCATGTGGTAAGTTCTTAATAAATGTAAACTGTACTATTAAGTGAAACTAATTCTCCATTCTTTTCTGCCTACCACTTCAACTCTCTTTCAATACCAATTTCCCATGAATCATCTTGATTTGTTTATTTACTGAGCAAACATCTACTGAGTACCTGCTATGTCAAAAGCTGTCAAATAAAAGCAGCCATCTTTATGTCTGATATCTCTCTGCTGCTTTCTTCTGTGTCAAACAGTGCTAAGAAACAAAGACATTGTCTATGTGGATTACAGCCTTTGGCCTCCCCTCTTGCTTCCTAGAGCAGGGAATAAGATATTGTACCAATATCAAATCATCAGGTACAAACAAATTCTTCATACCTTACTGAAAGGTTATATACCTATAACCTTTCAATTTTGCAAGGATCCCTTAATATATTAATAATTGTGATGAATCTTTAACATCAGGAAATAAAGTTTGCCACTTTCCTAAACTCATTCAGCTACAGCACCATTTATTTCACAGTTTTTCTAACCATCAACATTCTGTCAAATGTGTTTTTTTTAAATGCTGCATTGAAGTCCTATTCTTATCTATTCCTCCTTTGCCCACATTTCATTTTGACTAATACAGTCTGTCCTTTGGAAATGCCCCATATACAAGAGACTACCCCATGGAGGACTAGATGAGGGATAAAGGATATTGGTCAGTAAGCATTGGTTATACACGATTTAAACATGTCAGACTGTGTTGCTATAAATGGTTCTAATTGTTCCTACATATTCAAATACCACTTAGGTTTTAGCAAGAAAAGAATCCCTCAGACAACAATATGAATTGTCATAAAGACCATGTATTTTCATTAGCACTCTCTAGAACATCACTTGGAACTTCTTAATTCCTACTTTAGCCTGATCTTAACTTTGTAACCTATTTTCCTATCTACAGCAGATTAGAAAAACCAAAACCAGGCTACTAGAGGCGAACATACTAACCAAAGAAAGAATCACACCTGAGAGGCTGGCCATGAAGGTGAAGATATAAAAACTAAATAATAGACACAAAATTTTGTAGCAATCTAGGAACAATTACCACAGGGTAAAACCCACTAAAGGACTAATGTCCTTGACAACATCTTTGTATCACCTCCCAGACTCCTGAGTAACCAAAAAAGTTAAATTCTTATCAAGATACTAGGTGAACTAAAACAAGATAATATGGAACACATCTTGAAAGCTTTTCTTCACCAATGGATTTTTAAATCATTAACACTGGATGCACTAAATGGACAATCTTTAGTTTTCTAGAAATTTCTAAGAGGAGGCACACTCCATCCTGTATACCAGATCAATGCTGGGTAGGTGAGATGTAGTTACCATACATGCTATTGATCGCCCATTGCTTGACAGTTCATCTTGTTGTTCTGTCCTTTACTGACCTTCTTAGCACACTCTGCCCCAGTTCCACTCAGCCCCTAGGACTATCTAAGTCTCAAAGATCTGTGTCCAACGTCAAAATCCCCACGCAGCTGACTTGGCATTATGCAGCCTCCGCTGGTCATTTATCCAAGTAACTTAACAAGAGTGAGAGATCAGGGCAAAGATGCATTTACATCTAAGGAATAAAGGGTGATCCCCCAAATATAGCCAAGTTGGAGTGCTGGGCTGGCAAATTTGGAAATATAAAGAGAGCTGGGGGGACACACTGGTGAAACTGCTACGACGGCAGCACTTCAAGGTAAGTGCTTGCAAGTAACCACTTTTTTTCCATGTAGTTATTAAACCTAATCAAATTATCAGTCAAGAAAGGAAGGCATCACAGTACCTTTACTTGAAGACTTCTAAGGATAAGGTCCAGTGTTAAGGGCAATATGTGACACAATATAGCAAGAAAGATAATTGCCTTTCAAGCAGTTTTTTACAAGGAGAAAAAGATAAGAATATAAGCAGTTATGAGACCAAATTTTTTTAACCTATAGAATAAAACTGAATATGATGCATTATTGCCCCTCTAATTGTTTAGGTTGGTGTTAAACCATGCCATTAGCAAATAAACATGAATTGATGATGTCTCTTCGGTAATTATCTTAAACTATTATTTGAAAGTTTTATGGTTATTTAAGTTTATTTTTCCCATATCCAGTTGTGTGGAAGATGACTGCAGGAAGACATTGTTCCAAGTCTTTCATCTGTCCTACCCATTATAGTCTGGTTATTAGTGACTGGTCTCCAGGCTGCTCTTGCACCGCAAGCCCTGTGGACTTTGGGCTGGGTCATGTCTGACACTGCAGTAGTGCCGTCCCTCCAGCTTTGGGAGACTTGTGACACTTTGACTTCAGGTCATCACCTCCACCAGAGTACTTTCCGTCATAGACTTACAGGGCTAAGAAGAATCTTGGAGGGTTTTCTGGTCAATTTGTCTCATTTTACAGAAGGAAACCAAAGTCCAAAGAAATTACAACTACCTAACAAAACTGGTATTGGGAAACTGAAATTGTGCCTCCAAGTCTTGTTTCTTTTGAATTAAGGACTCAGAATATAATATGTAATTATTTCATTTTTTTCCTGAGAAATTTGGGAAAATTTTCAGGTATAGTTGGAGATGTATTAGAGACTCATGAAATGAAGAGAGGGAAGGAGGTGATAAAAATAGTAAATCAAGAGATGAAATGCATCCTCCTGCCTAAATGGCATGTCGTGCAATGTTTCTCTGGTTTCATAAAAAGTACTGCATAGTAAATGGAAAGTTTGTTTGATATTAAATTTGATATTAAAATTTTTTCAGGGGAGGTGGACAGAGGGGAGCAAAAAGGGGATGAATGTAATACAACAACAATTTTTTTTAATAATTAAAAATAATAATAAAAATAAAAATAAAACAAAACAAAACAAAACAAAACCCATTCACCCTTAAAAAAAAATTTTTTTTTCAGACTTTCATGGCCCCTTGAGATCATCACATAGGTTGTAAATTCTGAAACCTAAAGATCCTTTATTCCTAGATGACTTTTCAGCTGCCCTGCTTATTTTCATCTTCTCCAGAAGAATTTAGGCTATTTAAGAGTGTGCTCTTCCTAGATATCTTAAAGAAATTTCATCTGCAGTTTACAACTTTTCTCCTAGTGTCAAAAGAATTTAACTAGTGACTCTGAGTATCCAGGTTACAGTCTGGATCATTCCCCTCCTTCCTTTCTTCTTTTTCTGCTCCCTACTCCCAAGCAGAAACATAGTTTCTCTAAATTCCCACAGCACTTCATTTAGACTCTTACACAATTGTCTTATTCTTTCTTGTTTGAAGGTTTATTTGAGTATTTTTCTGAACCCTCACTAAATTTATCATTTCTGTAGGGCAGAGACTGTTGTTTTTCTACTTTGTACCTCTTTAAGAAGTTGACGTGCTACTTTGCACACACAGGAGAAACTAAAAAAAAATAGTGTTAATCAAATGTAATTGATCAAAAATTTAAAGAATGATGATTTAACTAAAGGGGAAAATGGCAAATTTATTTCCATCCTACACCATCTACTGTGTACCTATTTAAATGTAGCTAAACTTGGAACAAATAGTTTCTATATTTATTTAAGCTGTTTGTAATTCATTTGTTCTTTGTTCTTGTTTGTTTCTTATTCTGAAATAACCCTGAAGAAGACACTTCATTCCTGAAGGATACTGACCATCACTTGGGGAAGTAAGGTAAGAGCTACCTTCAGCTTGATTGGGAATACAATATTTTAAATGCACAAGCGTTTTACTCATTCTCATTCTTACTGCTCTCATAAGAAGCTGAAGCTGATGAAATAGAAACCAATTACTTAGCTATTCCTAAGGGCAGATTACAAAAATATGCAGGTTTTACCAAACGAGGATTGGTTCCCCAGCTTTGCTCATTACACTACTAAGTATAAAATACAGTACAGATGCTGACATGCAAGCTCCAGGTCAATGTAGTTAGTTGGCCCAGGCTGGTCAAGATCAGCCTTCACACACAGGCTGCCTTTGCTCTTCCTCCAACTTAGTCTATACCCCTGAAAGCACATAGCTGTTCCTTTACTTACAAGAATGCTTAGAGAATAAAGAGGAATCCAGTCAAAATCATTCCCAGTGTGGTAATACAGCCCTTTCCTTCCGCCACCCTTTCTCCTACAAAATCTGTTTATTAGAGGCAACTGTAGATCAATTAGGACTAAGAAAAATTATAATTGAGTCATGACCACATCAGTGTTAACAAGATACAGTGGCTGAGAAATTCCCAGGAGAGGGATGAAAGTCAAGAACAGTGTCATGATTTATTGACAGCAAACAGGTGGGGAGGCATACTCAGAAGGTAGCTAGGAAAAGTAGGTGAACTGGTATAGCCATCTCCAGTAGAAGACCCAGTAAAGACAGGAGCCGAGTCTGTGGTTGAAGGGACACAGCTGTGTACATTGGAAGCAGGTCAAGGTCTTAGAACAGAGAAAGAAGAGGCTAATTAGGGGACTTACTGGGGGTGGGATAAGGGGACACCATGATTCAAGCTTAGATGGTTGGATCAGACGTAACATGGTGAAGTTTATCAGCCAGAAATAAATGGTTTTACCCTTGGGTAGCTGAACACAGTTGCATAAATATGAAGAGAAGATCTGACTTAGCAACTGCTCTCGTGAGGAGGATTGAGGGGCTTTACTGAACAGTGAATGATGAGTCAGCAGTGAGCTGAGGTTGCCAGAAAGCTGTTGCCACATCAGCATTGCACCTGGGTCAGGAGAGGTAAGGGCAAATAGAGGTGGAAGATGATGTGAGGTTTGGAAGTCACACTTCAACAAATTAGCAGGAGCGGCTTCACTGGAATAGTAAAGATTCAAAAGCACATCACGGAAGAAGCAGATGAAGGTGAAGCTGGGTCTATTTAGTATGAAGATAAAACAAAGGAGCACACACACAGAGCACACATCCAATGGGTGAAGAGGTGCTTCATGGGAAGAAGGTTTGAGCTCTTCCTATGGTTACCAAGAGCTGGAATAAGAGCTAGTCATCCTGAAAGGTACAGAAAACAAGATTTCAGTTTAAAGCAGGATGACTATTTGGCCTGTGAAACTTGTTCAAAATGGAGAAAGAAAATTGTCCTTGAAGCTGTCAAGGGCTGGATAATACTTTTTTTTTTTTTTTTTTTTTTTATTGTTGTTGTATTACATCCATCCCCTTTTTGCTCCCCTCTGTCCCCCTCCCTACCCACCCATTCCCCCCAAAGTCAATCCCTCCTGTTGTCCATGTCCATGGTTCCTTCATACTAGGTTCTTGTCTAAGCTGCTCCCCTTTCTTGCCTCTGCCTCCCCTCTCCCCCCTCCTCCCAACCCCTTTTCCCCTGACCACTGAAGGCCTATTCCTTGTATTCATATACTTGGTTCTGTTGTTTTTTTTTTAATTTTATTGTTGTTGTATTACATCCATCCCCTTTTTGTGGACAATACCTTTGCAAGCAGATTGCTGAAACAGCTCTTGTATCATCTAAATAGAAAAATTGAAAGATACAGGATTCTGAGTCACTGTTAGAGTTGGTGAAAAAGAGAAACCTCCACCTTAAAACTGGTGGTGACTTGAAACCCAGGTGGAAAGTCTAGCTTTTCTAGGATGCCTAAATAGTCCCTCCCCAGCTTCAGGCTTTCTTCTTATACTACCACTGCTAAGTTCACATCCATTTAACAACAGTATTCTTAATTCATTTAATATTTTTATTTACACTGATTTTCTTTTCCTTAGAAAAGATTTGCTTTTTTTAAAGTTACCTTCTATGCTTGCTATGTAAGTGTGGACCATCTGCTAGACATTTGTTAGGTATTCAGAATTTTATTATTATTATTTTTAATTTGTTAGGTATTCGAAATTTTAAACACTACCCCAGATCTGCTGAGAGAATAAGTATTTTAGCAAGATCCCCAATTGGATGCATATGCATATTAAAGTTTGAAAACACTGCCTTATAGCAATAGTATAAAGAGATGTATTACATTCTCTACATGGGAAATATGTAATACCTATTTTATCTATTTTAACTTTCTTCACACTTTAAAAAAGTTAGGAACTTGAGATGCATCTTATGATCAATGAAAGAAATATAATTAGATGTGTTTTTATTCTTTACTTCTGGAACACAAAATTGTCTGTCTTATCATTGCTATCATCTTGGATTTTGGTAAAATAAAGTAATAGACTTTGAAATAAACATATAATTATTAAATCTAGGAAGTATTTTCCTAAAATCATTTTGTGTATGAACAATAGGACCATACCATGGTTTTAAAATGATGGCTTTAGGAAAGCGAAATAATGCTTTAGACCAGTGGTCCCCAAATATCACTGTGTTTGAGGCACTTGGGAAAAGTTCGTATTCCCCAGTGTCAACCACAGAGATTCAGTTGCAGATGATTTTCATATGGATCACCAGATCTCCTTCCAAACTTTGGGCACCATGCTTAACACTAAGTCAAGCTAAATAATATAAGATTATAAACCCATAACCTAACAAGATACTCTCCTGCTTTAGTGTAGTCATTCTCAATGTATGGCCCATGGATCCTTGGAGGGCACTAAGAACTTCTCAGGAATACATAAGGCCAAAACAGTGCTCATAATAGTACCAACACTAATCACCTTTTTCACTTAATAATGCAAAAGCAAGGATGGGTAGACACCTGGTGCTTTACAAATTAAGGCATGGCACCAAATTGAAGGAGTAGTCATTGCATTCTTCACACCATGTACTGGCATTGAAAAAAATATTTAATTTAAAAAGCCATCTTTATTTTAAAATGAAAAAAAAAATGAGTTAAAATGTTCAGCAAGCAGTAAAAGCTATTAATTTTACAGTTGACCCTTGAACAACACAGTTTGAACTCCACACAGATTTTTAAAAATAAATATTATAATGTATTTTCCCTTCCTTATGACTTTCTTAATAACATTTTCTCTTCTGTCTTAGTTTATTGTAAGATTTCAGAATATAATATATAAAATATGTATTAATTGACTATTTATGTAATAAGTGAGGCTTCCAGTCAATAGTAAGCTATCAGTAGTTAAGTTTTGGGAGAGTAAGAAGGTGCTCCATGGGAGTTGGTATCCATACCTCCTTGATTGTTCAAGTGTCAGCTCTATATTTCAATTCTTGTATATCCATCTTTATGACAATCTATGTAATGAAATGAGAAGTTCACATAGGTACTCCTGCTACAACCCAGAGCTGGCTGATTATCCTGAGGTGAAGCACAGGTACAGTTGTTTGAGTTGCAAGATCATCTAGCCACTTTATTTAGGAAGCACAAGTTTTACTTGAAAAAGTGACTAGTGAATAAACTGGTTATTCAGACTTGGATATCTAGCAGGCATTTTCTCAAAATGAATTGAAGTGTGCTTTGTCATTTCAAGGACAACAACTGACAGTTATTGTTCTTAATGACTTATTTGAGCTTCCAAGCAAAAATTTTGGAAAACTTGTATTGGCAGCCACTAGCTTAACAACTTCCTAATGCTTGAATAAGTGTCTAATAAGCTCAGTGCTGATGTAACGGTTGTGATTGTTTTATATTCTATAATGAAATATGTCAACATGAGAAAGTTCTACAGTGAACCAATATTTTTCAAATGACTAATGTGCGACATTCCTACATAGGAATAAAAGAGTCATTCAAAGTTAGAATATAGACCAATGGATTTTATTGTAATAGAGTACAAAATATTGTGGATATAGTTTCAAATTCCACATTGCAGAAACTACCACTTTTCAAGTTTTGGCATAATATCCAAGAAGAATATCCACAAGTATTTTAAATACTCTTTCTTTGTTCAAATATAACTGTATAAGGCTAATTTTCTATAATTACTTTAATAACAACAAAAACAGCAACATACTGAATGCAGAAGCAGACATGAAAATCTAGCTGTCTTTTATATAGCAGATGTTAAAGAAAGCTGCAAAAATGGAAACAATGCTGTTCTCATTAATTTTTTCAGTTTTGGAAATTAACCATTTTCATAAAAATGTTATTTATGTTAACATGTAATAGATTATACAGTAATTTAAAATGACTTAATAAATGTTTTAAAACTTTCTCCATTTTAACTTCTAATATAGTAAATATGGTATCAATGGATAAGACCTATAAAAAAACAAAGCTTTTTGTGTTCCTATTTTTAAGAGTGTGAAGGAGTTCTGAGAACACAAAGTCTGAGAACTGCTGCTATAGTAAAACCCACCCAAACCACAACACTATCACTAGTTCAGAGGAGGGGAAAACAATCTGGATGAATTCTTCCTCACTCCCCAGGTAATCCCTGGGTAATAATGGAGAAAATCTAAACCAGCACAACGGCTACAGGCCAGGGACCTCTGTGTGGGCACTCTATTGAATTCTACTCTCTCACTATGAAAACCACAGTAACACATAGTTCAGCAGAGCTACAGGACAAAATAAAACTAAAACACAATTTTTCTGACTAAAGCCCAGAGAGAAGCTAGTGCTTCTCCTTCTGTAGGAATAGAACCCTGCAGAATGGTAAGAAGGGATGTGGAAACAGCAGTTACCAATGAAGAGCTGTTTCATAAAGGGGGACGTAGGGGATGGTGACTTCCAGAAGAGAGCTAAAAAATGTTCAACTTTCCTACTTTTAATAGGGAACATAAAAACCTTTATTCAAAAAAAAAAAGCAAACTTTTCTTAAGAGAGGTATGGGTACATGTGTGTATGCATGTATGTGTATGTATGTATGTGTGTGTGTGTAAAATTTAACTCTATTTGATGATGAGTATGCAGATGAGGAAGAGGAATCATGAACCCAGGCAATCTGTAGGGACCTTAGAAATGAGCTAGGTTTTCATCTTCATTTTAGGGGGAAATGGATGGGGTCCCAGATAAGTTAAGTGGTTTGACCAAGTTTAGCGCTCTGGCTTACAGCCAGATTTTCTGACTTTGAAGCAGGGAAAATGAAAGAGAAGGCCCAATTAAAAGGGAATGGCCTGGGGAGAGAGTGACAGGAAGGATAAGGTGGGAGGGTGGGAGAGGCAGACACACACACACACACACACGCACACACACACGGCAGTGAGACCCAAAGCAGGTATTAATCTAATTAAACACTACCTGTCACATCTTGACATTGCAACACACAACAAAAGTGTGGAGACCACCACACTAAGCCCACTACTTCTCAACTCTGCTATGCATGGAAATAGCCTGGAGATTTTGTTAAAATGTAGATTCTGATTCTGTAATCTGGTTTTGGGGGAATTTGAGCTTCTGAATTTCTAACTTGCTTTTGGGTGATGCTGATACAACAGGTTGAAGGACCACACTTGCAGTAGCAAGGCCCTATGCCAGCCGGTCTCAGAGAGTGGTCCCTGGTAGAGCAGCATCAGCATTGCCTAGAAACTCACTGGAAATGCAAACTCTCAGGCTCACCCCCAATATGATGAATCAAAAAATCTGGGACAGAGCTCTAGTAATCAATGTTTTTTGTTTGTTTGTTTGTTTGTTTGTTTTAAAGATTTCACTATTTGTAGAGTGAGAGGAAGGGAGAAAGGCAGAGAGGGAGAGAGGTATCAATGTATGGTTGCCTTTCACCTGCCTCCAGCTACAGACCCTGCCGGAGACCTGGCTTGCAACTTGGTTATGTACCCTGGCTGGGGAACTGATCCTGCAACCTTTGGGTTCGCAGGCTGGCACCTCATTCACAGTGCCACCAGCCAGGTCAATCAATGTTTTAATAAGCCCACCAGGCAATCTTGGTGCATGTGAAAGTTTGGAACCCTTGAGCTAGGCTGAAGTACCTCCCTTCACCTTGTTATCTGTGATTAGCTAAGTGTGGCGATACTTTAAGTATAACTCATTATTTTTTGCTGGATTGTCGGAAATTTCTACTAGGAATTATCAGCATTTCTACAATTCTTTTCAGACACCCTTAAGATTCAGTGATGGCACCAAGATTACAGGCCTCAAATGTGATGCATAATTAAGGAAGGCCTCCTTTACTAGGCTCACCTGACTTCCTCTCACTGGTTCAGACTTCTAGGCCTACGGCTGAACTAAGAGACAGTTTCAGAACCAACACTCAGAAATGAAAACAACTCCTCAAACATTTTATTTTTAGGTAAAATATTCCCTTTTAGTTCATTCCTACTCTATGCTTGCCTACTCTATGCCCCTAGACTTGGTCTTAGATTCTTCAGGACCAAGGTTAATCCCAAGACCCTCTGAATGGAAATGACAGAGTGAGGCCCTTCAGAGTCAGTTGTCCCCCAGACTCCAGACTCAACAGTCCACATCTGGCCTACCCAGCCCTCTGCAGTCATGAGCTCTGATGCAGAAATGGCCATTTTTGGAGAAGCAGCTCCATATCTGCGGAAACCAGAGAAGGAGAGAATTGAAATGCAGAATCGCCCATTTGATTCTAAGAAAGCCTGCTTTGCAGTGGATGATAAGGAATTATATGTGAAAGGAATGATTCAGAGCAAGGAAAATGACAAAGTCATAGTCAAGACCCTCGATGACCGGGTAAGTTTTGATCTCAGATATCCTTGTTAATAAAGACATTTCATCTTCCTTTGGGGTGGAATATTAGAAATAGCATGCTGGTCCACTGGAATCTGACATTTATCTATTTTGCAGCAAAGTAGCAGGTGCAAACTGCTGTTGCACACACCTTTGCTCCACTTCTTTTCTTCTCTAAAGTAAGGTCTTGGGATTTGAAAGTTTTTGCAATGTTTGCTTTGGAGAAAAGAGAAGGTGAGGTTAGAAGAGCTTGAGCTATTTAAGAAAGAGATTAGTGCTGATTGCTACTAGGCAGGCTGGGCAAATATAACTCTCTGGGCTCCAAAGTGACTTACAGAGGAAGCTCCAGAGGCAATGCCTAGTTTAATGTAGAGAATTACAGTGCACCATTCAATCCAGTATTTACTGGAAACGCATGATGCCAGGTCTCTGCCTATCATTTCGCACATATAAGCAAATCTCAGCACCTGCTTTCCCAAACTTCGTCATCTGGTGTAGAAGTCAAAAATATGCATAACCAGTATGAATCTCAGGCTGCAAACTTGGGGATACCAGACAGATTTTTTTTTTATTATTATTGCATTTAATCACTGATTTCAGACTCTTTTCACTGGGAAATTATGGATTTAAAAATTAAATTTTCTTCTTCTTCAGTCATTCTTGGCATTCCCCCCAGGATTGTGCCACATTTTCAGGACCTTACACAGAATCACACTTGGGTCTACCTGCTTCTCTGAAGGATCTGTTAAGAAACAAGTCCCAGAAACTGAAGTTTCAGAATTCACAGACATCCCCTTGGGTGCCTCTTTCTAGTGTAGGGTGTGAGGTCAAAGAGTCTTCTTTTCTCAAGAGATATGAACTACCCCAATAAATCCCCTTTCTTTTATTTTTTCAGTAAAACTGTCAATGCTTTTCTAATGACTTAGGCTTTTAGAAAACAAAAGCCATAACACCTTACAGGCTCTTTCTCTTTTCTGTCCTATTTTTTACCCCTTTCTTGTAAAGGAGTGCAGAGTCAATGGTATGCTTGAATGGGGGAAAAGGTGGAGAAAACACAGAGAGGAGAAAATTAAGTAATAGTCTCAAAAAATTGTTCAGCCATGAACTGTGATGCCAAAAAAATAAAAGTGAAAGCCTTGAAAAGACAGGGGAGAAAGGAAACATGTCATAGGAGATATGGTACTTGAGCTGAACTTTGAGATTTTCTAGACATCATTTCAATAAAGACATTCCAGACACAGGAACCCATGTGAGCAGAGGAATTGAGATGGAGATGCACAGAATACCTTGCAGTATTTCTTTCCAACCTTCCAACCTTTGTCTCATCCCAGTGCTCAGAGCAAATGGGATAAACAGAAGCAACCTGTCCTGGCCTTGGCCTTCATAAGTCCTAACTGGACACCTCTAACCCACTTCTGGAACACAGAATGGCATGCCGAATGGAGTCATCACACCTGAACTGGTTATACAGTTTGATCAGAATTAGATTCATCAAGGCCAGTTAGTTGTGGATCATCTCTGGGTGTAGAAATGATGCATAAAGTTATCCATCAATCTCAGGCAATCTCATTGCTTCCTCTCTACCAGCAGAGTGGGGTACAGATCATTGCTCCACACTCATCATGTGCTCTTCTTCTCAATACCCAGACACTCACTCTGAACAGTGACCAGGTCTTCCCCATGAACCCTCCCAAATTTGACAAAATTGAAGACATGGCCATGATGACTCATCTACATGAGCCTGCTGTGCTGTACAACCTCAAAGAGCGTTATGCAGCCTGGATGATCTACGTGAGTGTCCTTCTATACCTGTTTATTCCATTTATATCTCTAAGTGAACATAAGGTTCATATGTTGCATTTTCTGATTTCTCAGACCTACTCAGGCCTCTTCTGTGTCACTGTCAACCCCTACAAGTGGCTGCCTGTGTACAACCCAGAGGTGGTGACGGCCTACCGAGGCAAAAAGCGCCAGGAGGCACCACCCCACATCTTCTCCATTTCTGACAATGCCTATCAGTTCATGCTGACTGGTGAGTAATTTATTCAATCCATATTTTTTTTAAAAGTTTATAATTAATTATTCAAGCCCTTCAGAGGCCTTGCTTATCTGAATGGTTCAGTGATCAAAGAGACCTTAGGAGATTTGGGTGATTTCATGATGGAAAACCAGGGGCGAAATAACTTCTGTTGCCAGTCATGGTGCATAGGCTGAAGCCACACTAAGCACATGCTTATTTGTATTTGATGGAAAGTGGAACACAAGGAAATGCCCTGCTTTCATCTCCAAGGAACCCCTCAGTGTGGGCACATGTGAAAGGGAGACTGTTAGTAGCCACTTAGGAATGCAAAGCTGGAGAAAAGGACACAAAGCTTCACCTATCTTCCTCCCTAGACTCATGCTTTTCTTTCTCTTCACTAAATTTCCAGAATTGCATAAGAAATAGAGATGTGTTAATACCACCAGTCCATCATGCCTAATATCACTTCTGTCTCTTCAACTTCTACCTGATATGACTTAGCACAGATATAAGTAGAAGCAAGCATCTGGGATCTGATGACACTTAAAAGTCATCTACTACAGTACTGTCCAAACTTCAGTCATTCCTTTCTCACATTCACAATCATAGCGATTTCTGAATACTTCATATTTTTCTTCCAGTTGATCAAAGTTACATCAGTTTTGAGAGGAAGATCAGGTATAGTCCTAGTAGTGGAATTGCTGGATCAAAAGGCAGTTTCATCTTTAGCTTTCCAAGGGAACTCCATACTGTTTTTCATAGTGGCTGCACCAGCCTGCATTCCCACCAACAGTGCACCAGGGTTCCCTTTGCCCCACAACCTCGCCAACACTTGTTGTTTGTTGATTTGCTGATGATTGCCATTCTGCCAGATGTAAGGTGGTATCTTATTGTGGTTTTCATTTGCATCTCTCTGATGGCTAATGATGTTGAGCATTCTTTCATGTGCCTCTGGGCCCTTTGTATGTCTTCCTCAGTGAGTTGTCTGTTCAGGTCTTTTGCCCATTTTTTAATTGGCCTGTCTGTCTCCCTGGTGTTGAGTTGCATTAGTTCTTCATATATTTTGGAGATCAAACTCTTGTCTGAGGTATCATTGGCAAATATGTTTTCCCCTACAGTTGGGTCCCTTTGAATTTTGCTGATATTTTCTTTAGCTGAACAGAAACTTTTCAATTTGATATGGTCCCATTTGTTGATTCATTCTTTTATTTCCTTTGCCCTTGGTGAAGTATCAGTAAACATATTTCTGCATAGGATATCTAAAATTTTACTGCCTATATTATTCTCCAGGACCTTAATGGTGGAACTGCTTATGTTTAAGTCCTTTATTCATCTTGAGTTTATTCTGGTGTATGGTGTAAGTTGGTGCTCTAGTTTTATCTTGTTGCATGTTGCTGTCCAGTTATCCCAACACCATTTGTTGAAGAGACTATTTTTACTCCATTTGATGTTCCTTCCCCCTTTGTCAAATATTATTGACCGTAGAGTCCTGGGTTAATTTCTGGGCTCTCTATTCTGTTCCATTGATCTATATGTCTATTCTTATGCCAGTATCAGACAGCTTTGATGACAGTAGCCTTGTAGTATAGTAGGACTATACCTGAAGAATCCTGAAACACCAATTCATAAGAACCTATGTACCCATATGTTCATAGCAGCATTATTTACAATAGCCAAATGCTGGAAACAGCTTAAGTGCCCATCAGTGGATGGTTGGATCAAAAAACTTTGGTACATTTACACAATGGAATACTACATAGCAGAAAGAAAGAAGGAACTCCTAACCTTTGCAGCAACATGGATAGAACTAGAAAGTATTATGCTTAGTGAAATAAGCCAGTCAGTGAAAGACAAATACCATATGATCTCACCCATTACAGGACAATAATGAATAAAACAAACAACAAGCAAAACAGAACCAAATATATGAATACAGTGAATAGGCCTTCAGAGGGCAAGGGGAAGGGGGGAAGGGGAAAGAGGGAGGAAGAGGCAATGAAGGGAAGCAATTTAGCCAACAACCTAGCATGGAAGAACCATGGACATGGACAACAAGTGGGATTGACTTTGTGGGGGAGTGGGTGGGTGGGGAAGGGGACAGAGGGGAGTAAAAAGGGGATGGATGTAATACAACAATAATAAAATTAAATTTAAAAAAACCAGGAAGATCAATATCACTACTTGTAATAGTTTCTTAGGGCTGCTGTAACAAAGTCTAATAATTGGATGGCTTAAACATAATTCTGGAAGCTGGATGTCTGAGAGCCAGGTGATAGCAGAGTTGGTTCCCTTTGAGGGCTACAAAAGAGAATCTGTTCCATGCCTCTCTTGTAGCTTCTGGTGGTTTGCAGGCAAGCTTTGGTATTTCTTGGCTAATAGAAGCATCACCTTGAGCTTTCCCTTCATGTTCACATGGTATTCTCACTGTGTGCCTCTGTCTCCAAATTTCCTCTTTGTATAAGGACACCTGTCATGTTAGATTAAGCATCCACCTACTCCAGTATGACCTCATCTTAACTAATTACATCTATAATGACCCTATTTCCATATAAGTTCAACATTCTGAGGTCCTAGGAATTAGCACTTCAACATATGTGTTGGATGGATAGGGGAGAGACACAGTTCAACCCATAACACTATTGTAAATGGGAATCATCACTTTCCACAAGTAGAAGGTAAAGGTAAAAAAATTGCAATGACTATCCAACAGTGTCCACAGATTCTAATTAGAAAATGTGGTTTCTCATAAGCTGTGAGTCTGAGATTTACATCTTTGTTTAAAAGTTAGATGAGAAAGTGCTCCCATGAACACAAATAACTTTCACACTGTAAGACTTACTGCTCACTTCCCATGCTGTCCATGTTGCACCTCCCATGTTTTGGAAATCTGCACAAATTCTCTCAGAGAAAATTAGATATGCCCAAATCATCACACTTCCAGGACTAGAACCCCTGGACTCTAATCCCCACCCAACCTTGTCCAATTTTGATATTCTCGTTTTCTATTACTTACTTATTTTGTTTTGCATTCCTATGCATTTCTAGATCGAGATAACCAGTCTATCCTCATCACGTGAGTAACCTGTGTTTACACCCTGATTGGAAGTCAGTGCCTTCCCTTCCACTCTCCTTTATCTCACTTACTTCTAAATCAACAGCGGAGAATCTGGTGCAGGGAAGACAGTGAACACCAAGCGTGTCATCCAGTACTTTG
Source organism: Noctilio leporinus (assembly GCA_004026585.1). Classification (NCBI taxonomy): domain Eukaryota; kingdom Metazoa; phylum Chordata; class Mammalia; order Chiroptera; family Noctilionidae; genus Noctilio; species Noctilio leporinus. The sequence continues at coordinate 58,764 of PVIW01004769.1, read as the reverse complement.
CAACAATTGCAGTTACTGGAGATAAGAAGAAGGAGCAGCAGCCAGGCAAAATGCAGGTGAGCAACTCCCTGTATCCTGAGGCTGCTAGGTGAGCACCAAGTAAAAAATGTGCTCAGCAGCATTTTTTACTGCAAGGTCTCGCACCAGCGGTGCTTACGGGGTTCCACCTGGTGGACTCACGCTCTTGCACCGGCTCTGTCAGTAACAGCCAAGTGACCTTAAGCAATGACACATCCTTCTCTGGAGAAGGAATGATTTGGGCCAGTGGTTCTCAAACTGGAACACATGTCAGGATCTCTAGGAGGACTTGTTAACAACCAATGGCCAAGGACCAGGACCAGAATTTCTGATTAAAATTTCTGCCTCACATCATAATCCTGATATTCTGCATTTCTAACATATTCCCACCATTTGTGCTGTTGGCCAGGGATCACACTTTGACAACCACTGGGCTGGACAGTATTTTCCAAACTGCTCTGGGGCCAGGACAATAAGCAATCATGGAGGGGGGTATCAAGGTAAAAATGCTATTGTTTATAAGTGGACTTCTGAGGAATCATCCTCATGAAATAATTTTTGCTACTCAAAAATTTTTTTTCAGAAATCACTGTTTCTGTCATATGATCTCTTGGGTCACTTTCATGGTTCACATTCTATTTATATGTATATTTCTGAACCAAATGTCTATATTAGATGAGTCATGATGCTTTCAGTAATAGGGGTATATATTTTAAAAATTCAAGATTTATGATGCAACGTTATCAGAGAAGAAAGGCAGCCAGAGAAATCAAGGTGGAATCTGGTGTGTGGTTTGATGCTATGCAAACAAAACCCTCCCTAAGGTGGGACCTGGTAAACTCCTCAGGTGGGATGGGACTGTGGGTAACTTCAAACATCTGCACTGGCCACCAGGCTGGGCTGGTTGATATCTCTTCCCGAATTTTGCCCAGAGCATCCACATTTTTGAGTCACCAAGGGGATACTTCAGAAGACATCAAATGTCCTCACTTTTCTTGTTATTTATCACTAGGGGACCCTGGAGGATCAGATCATCCAGGCCAACCCCCTGCTGGAGGCCTTTGGAAATGCCAAAACTGTGAGGAATGACAACTCTTCGAGATTTGTAAGACCCAGTCCAAAAAAAAAAAAAAGAAAAAGACCCAGTCCAATTTTCAAATGTTCTCCAAAACCAGGCACTTTTTTCCAATGCTGGATATGAAAATTGCCACATAAACTAGAATATACCTGGCCTTATTCTCTCCTCCAAGTGATTCAGATCAATCTACCCAACTAGGGTAATCTCATACAGGTTGAAGATATTGTTGGCTTATCTATGGCAGAGGGAGGATTTAACAGTTTTCCCTAACTAGTCCACACCACCTCAGAGCATCCTGAAATTGCAAATGGAGAGCAATTCCTTTCTGCTAAAATTTGTATCTCTCAGTGGAAACATTCTAAAATGCAGAATTCCACTGAGCAATATCCATTGACTTAGTAACCACAGACACATTAGTGTGAAGTGACTTAGCAGATTTCAATTTTTCCAAGTCAGAAGGCATTGAGAGTGGGGAAAACCTGTTGAAGGCATTTTTTCCTTTTTTTTTTTTTTTTTTAATTTTATTGTTGTTGTATTATATCTATTCCCTTTTTGCTCCCCTCTGCCCCCCTCCCCACCCACCCATTCCCCCCAAAGTCAATCCTACCTGTTGTCCATGTGTTGAAGGCATTTAATAGCTCAAACATTGGGAATAAGTTGATATTGAAGGTCTTGAAGAATTTGTTCATCCATCAGTATTTTACTTAGGATTTGCTCAACCAAAAAGGCATTCACTTCCAAATTAGAAAAAAAAAAAATGACCAAAAAATCCAGCCCTATACCTAATATTACCGGCTAGTGGAGCAAGAACTCGAAGGTGAAGCCTTCATTTATGCCTATAATTGCAAAAGTACATTAAAACTTCATCCATGTCAATAGCTGGATGATATCAAGCTTACATTTTATTGCTAGCTCTCCAAGATAAAATCAAATTTGGTGAGAAAGTAGATGCATGAATTGAAAACTCTGACTGCAAGCCCTGACCATTTTTTCTTTCCCTTTGTCCTCTGTGCTTTGCCAATTTGCACATCTGTCTTCCTAATGCATAATTAAACTCTTCCTTGTAGGGGTCTGGGTATATGTGACACAGCAGTTACACATGTGTGGACCAAGTTAGTTACTGCACTAACCCGGCACCAGCTTAAAATGAAAGACAATGCTTTTGGTTACTCCCCAGTCTCACTCCCATTCATTTTGTACGTAGGCCTCTCCTCTTGGTCCTGACCCAGAAATCATGATAATTCTGGTTATTCTGTCTACCTCTCACCATCCAAACAAACATGTGCAGGCAAAAATTTTCATCATCCTCCATTAAGCAGACAAAAATGCTGAAGAACAAACACTTAACAATTTAAACAATACCTCCACTGACCCTTCACTAACTATTCTTATTCATTTATTTATTTATGAGAGAGGAAGTGGAGGGGTGATATTTGTTGTTCTACTTATTTATGTATTCATTGGTTGATTCTTGTATGTGCCTTGACTAAGGATCTAACCCAAAACTTTGATGTATTGGGATGATGCTCCAACCAACTGAGCTACCACCCAGAGCCTCACTAAATCTTCTTCAGTTTTATTCAGAAAATATTGGGAATACTCTTGAGTACTAACTATACACCAGACTGTAAGTAAACAAGGAAAGCAACATTTTTGCCCTAAAATTTCCTCACAGTGTGGTAGAGATCACTTAAGCAAATAAGGCAAGCAAGAAGTACACACACACACACACACACACACACACACACACAATTTTACCCCTTGCTCCCCCAAAAGGAAAGAACTCAGACTTCGACTCTGGGTGGGTCTTTTGGGAACCAGAGAGCCTAGCCTGATCCTGGAAGGTAGGTTTGCCTATAGTAGGGAGTAAGGAGTAAGGGAAACTGAGGCAAGAAATTACCAAATTAACAGCCAGAAGCAAAAAAAGAAGTCAGATAAATGGTTCAACCATATTGTTGAAGGTGTTATGAAGAGTTTGAAACGTTAACAAAGGATGTAGAAGACCTATATTTAGAAAATTATAATACACTAAAGAAAGAAATTAAAGAAGACACAAATAAGTGGAAGCATATATAGTGTTAATGGATAGGAAGAATTAACATCTTTAAAATGTTTGTACTATCCAAAACAATCAATAGATTCAGCACAATTCCTATCAAGTTACCAATTGTGTATTTCACAGAACTAGAACAAGTATTCCAAAAATTTATATGGAATGACAGAAAGACCTGAAATAGCCTCAGCAATCTTTAAAAAGGAGAACAGCCCTGGCTGGCATGGCTCAGTGGATTGAGCACCAGCCTGTGAACCCAAGGGTTGCTGATTCAATTACCAGTCAGGGCACACACCCAGGTTGCAAGCCAGGTTTCCATCCAGGTCCCCAGCTGGAGGCAAGTGAAAGACAACCATACATTGATGTTTCTCTCCCTTCCTTCCTCCCTCCCTTCTCCTTGCTTTAAAAATAATGAATAAAAAAATCTTAAAAAAAAAGAGAGAACAAGTTGGAGGTATGCTACCAGAAACTTAATTTTATTAACCAATGTCACCCCAATAAATTCAATGGAAAGTAACTTTAACAAAAAGAGTTTAAGAATCCAGGTACATGAAAGCAGTGATAATTAAGAAGCCTCAAGTGAGGTGGTCTCAAGCAGAGTTAGAGAGGGAGGCTTTGGGATCCCCAGAGCTATAGGTACAGAGATGGGCACATTGGGTAGAGCTACCTGAATCTTGGCTGGCAAACAGAGTGAAAGAAAGCCCTCATGTTTCCATCATTACTTCTTCCCTGACCCTATACTTCCTACTCCTTTGTGGTAATGCCTAGCAGAGGCTAGCAACAGTACTGTCAAAATAAAAATAACTGTTGTGTTTGTCCACCTGCCGTTGGACAGGGCAAGTTCATTCGGATTCATTTTGGAGCCACAGGAAAACTGGCATCAGCAGACATTGAAACCTGTGAGTCTAAAGTCTATTTGGTATTTTGGTATTTGACCACAAAGCCATCTCTCAGGGACCAGAAATCACATTATTTTTTGTTTCCTTAGATCTCTTAGAAAAATCCAGAGTGACATTTCAGTTATCCAGTGAGAGGAGCTATCACATTTTTTACCAAATCATGTCGAACAAGAAGCCAGAACTAATTGGTAAGTTCTTAGAATATTGTTTTCATCTTCCAAATTTGTCACATTGGAAAACTCCCCAGAGTAAGCCGTGACTGCGATGCTAAAGGGATCTTCATGTCCCACAGATCTGCTTCTGATCACAACCAATCCCTTTGACTTCCCCTTTGTGAGCCAAGGAGAAGTCACTGTGGCCAGCATTGATGACAGTGAAGAACTGTTGGCGACCGATGTAAGCATTGCATTTACTCACTTATTTAAGCACAGAATTATTGCTATAAGTTTCAAAGTGACTCAGGGCTGTCTCCATTCCCAATCTTACCACAACCTGTCTATATGACTGGGGGCAGATTACTTACCCTTCTTAGAACCTCTATTCTTTGCTTGGAAAACCTGTACACCTATAAGGTTTTCATAGGTACTTAATGAGGTAACACATTCAGGGTACATGACTCCATGCCTAATGCACAGAGGGGCTCTGTAAAAGTTGGTTCTTTTCCATTTGGAAAATCAAAATGTTCTCTTTGATGATCTTCCCTTCCAGTTCTAATAAGCCATGATGACACACTGTCTTTATTCTGAACAATACTGGAACTCTTGGATTACAATGCCAAGCACTCATGCTGTTGGACACTATTTCTCAAACAATATCCATAAGACTTACTTCTCCCTGTATCACGCAATGGCTCCTAGTGGCCTCATCCAAAAAAAATATTTCCCAAATTTATATATAGTGGAAAAGGATTAAGATCAGTTATTACTCAATGAAAGCAAACAGTTATCACATTTTTCCCCATAATCTCCACCCACCCACACAAACATGTTAAATTAAAGAAATAGTTTTAATCCTTAACCAACTAAACCCCACCTGTTATCCATTTATTTGGGCAAATCGCATGCTACACAAAAGGGTGAGGGCTTTGCTAGGGAAAAGCTTCATTTGGATCCCTGAGTCCTGCTGTGATGCTCTCCTTTTGTAATTCCCAGAATGCCATTGACATCCTGGCCTTCAGCTCTGAGGAGAAGGTTGGGATTTATAAGCTCACAGGCGCCGTGATGCATTATGGGAACATGAAGTTCAAGCAGAAACAGCGGGAGGAGCAGGCAGAGCCAGATGGCACAGAAGGTAACCATCTGAGCCTAGGAAGGGGACTCAGGTTTGATTCTCCACCTATGTTTCACATGAATGATAAAGTTCTTGTTCATCACAAGAGCTGCCCTTTGAAAATTGTACAAACTGAATTTGAGTTGTCTGAAGCTCACTGTACACATGCTGGGGAGGTTTATTCACTTGGTCAAGGAATTCTATAGTGGTGAATCTTTGAAAAATAAAAAGTTTAGTTATCATAAATGAATAATCACCATCTACCCTGCTGTCTTTCACCATCAGTTTACCTGTTATTTTAAAGTGGATGTTTATGAGAGGCTCTAAGTGAACTTCACCTTCTCTCTGTGCATGTCCTGATTAATACCCAGAATACTTTCCTAATCATCTAGAAAGACCTAAGAGAAAGGCTTTATTAAGGTAGCAGCTAGGTCTCATCCTCCCATATCTTTCTCTTCCGTTCTGACATTTGCTGAACTGGACCTTGTGCAAAAGACCAGTGTACAAATCTTACTGCCCATGATTCTCATATGGATGATTACACCATTTCCCTCTGCCTCATCCCCAAAAGGCCTGCAAGCAGAGTAGAAAGCAACAGGGGGTGCTGACAGCAGCAGAACTCTCATCCCCACCCCTATCACACACCCCTACTCATTTCTTGCACTGCATTTTGAGTGAAGCAGTGAATATGGAACCCCAGGTGACAAGAGGGGACAATAGTCTTGAATTAAAGGCCAAAAATATAGATATGACTTTATCACTGCCCATAAAGGCCCACCGGATTAGGTTAGGTTTGCTCAAGATAAATCTCTCTTTTTATAAACTCAAAGCCTGCTGATTAGTAACCTTATCCCAGGAATAATACCCCATTATCACATTCACAGGTTTCAACACATGCAAAGAAAGGCAGTTATATGGGGAATGTACATCAGAGGGTGCAAATCTTGGGCACCATATTGGAATCCTGCCTCTCACAACGGTGCATGTGCTAGGTAGCAAGAAGGAAACTCAGTGTCAGAGCAGGAAGCACTTCTAATTGGGGTAGTCAGTGAAGGCTTCCTTGGGGAACATGGACTTTGAAAGATGGGTAGGGCTCTGAAAGGTAAAGATAAGAAAGCCATCTAGTCAGAAAAAATGCCATGATCGAAGGGGCAGAGGAAGGAATGTGTTAGGGACTGAGAAGCACATAGTGGACACTTCAGCTACAGAAGAGGGTATGTATAGTGAATCTGTAAGAGATGAGAATAAAAAATAATTACTTTGGCATCTGCTTGGGGAGGTGTTGAGTGCCAGGATAAGTGGTTTAGAATGTATATGGCAGGTACCAGAGGCCATGGACACTCCAAGTAGGAGAGCACATATGTGTGACTTCCTGAAATTAATCTGTAAACAGTCAGACTCACCAAGAGTGTGGAACCTTTAAAATATGTATCAGGCTCCTCAGCAAGAGCAGACCTTGTTGACATATATCGCAGCCGGCAGCCTGACTCTGCTGCCTAGGCTCTCTGTCACCATACTGTTCCCCAACTCTTAGAAACAATGGCAATACCATCTATTTTGAAGGTAAAATGAGCATGATTTGGTGCCTGACACAGGCATGTCAGAAGTGTGAAAGAAGGATATAATCACTCCATGCTTTCAAGTTTAAGTGACTAGAAGAATAATGTTATCATCTGCCAAAATGCACACAGCAGGAAAAATGGGTAGTTTGAGTAAAGAGGAAAGGATGCATTTGGCCTCTTATTAAGGGCTTAGCCAGTACTGCCCTGGATTTTTATAAATGCATGTCCCTAATCAGCAGGGGTGATGGTGTCAACTAAGGAGGAGCTGTCCTTGGGAAGCAGCATTTCTCTACCTTCTCGATGAGCATAATGTCAAGAGCCAGGTTCGTCCCGAAGTTAACTGCATTCCCAATGAACTCTAAATTGCCATTAGTCAACTACTTTGGACCATCTCCAAAAACTTAAACACTGGGTCAAGATTTTATACCTCTCTCTCAGCTAGTACTACGGTGTTTCTTGAGCAAACTGGAAAAGTGCTTAACATTTTATTATGTTGTCAGGCTCCAAATTACTGTGTCACTGTATTTTTAAATAAAATGAAAATATCAGATCTACATCAATCTATCATTAAAGATTGCATCTAGAACACAGGTGGCAAACACAAGGCCGAAAGGCCAAATCCAGGCCCTTCACCTTGTTTTATCTGGCCCAGCACCTTCGGCCTGGCACCTTGTTTATACCCGGCTCAATTAACTGTTAAGGAGTAGTTACATTCATAGGTATAGTCCTAAAATTACATTCAGCCCTCTGAAGGCAACTGCAAGGCTGCTGTGGCCCCCGGTAAAAATGAGTTTGTCTTTTAGAACCTAGAAGGCAAATGGAAAACATTTTTAAAACCTAGAACCCTGTACTATGGAATTTCAGCTTCATCAGATAAGTCCAGGCCTGGTGCACATAAGAGAACATAAAAGATCAAGAAGGGTTATAGAAAACATTTCTGTGAGGAGCCTGGCTGGGCCTGATTGGGCACTTTAGCAGCACCTGTTTTTGTGTGATGCATTTTCCCTTTTTCTCCAGTGGCTGACAAAGTTGGATACCTGATGGGTCTGAATTCTGCAGAAATGCTAAAAGGCTTGTGCTGCCCAAGGGTGAAGGTTGGGAACGAATATGTCACCAAAGGGCAAAATGTCCAGCAGGTAATGGAGATGCTCTGAGTCTAGTTGACTCTAGCATTTTACTATTTTAACAATCACTTTAAAGTTGTTTTGGTTGCTGGTATCAGAAATACATATGAAACTGGCATCAACATTAAAGGGGAATTCATCCTTAGGCCTCAGGGGTAAATGAAAGGATGTAAAGTGAGGTGTGCCCATGGGGTGTCACAAGGGGCTAGAGCCAGGAGCTGAAGAGCCCTCTGGAGCCAGGAATCCTCCCTCTCACTGCTTCTCTGGGGCTCCAGCAGATTTCACTGATCTCCTTTTCTCTCTTGTCCTCACTGGGCAGATAAGTTTTCTCCACCTCTCCTGCCCACAGCCAACCCATAGCTCCCAACTTTGTATCTTCCTGTTCCAGCCTCTCCCTGTAACTGAGACCAGTGTCTTCTGATCTCAATTCCAAATTCTCAGGAGAGACTTTCTTTTTAATCCAACTTGGATCAAATATAAACCTCTGGTTCAAATAAGTGTGTCCAGGAGCTAGAGTCATGTGTTACAACCATGGATGCTAGAAAACTACCTTTATAAATGGGATAGTTGTCAGAAAAGGGGAAGTATGATGAGACTCAAGAAATATTCAATATTAAGTTGAACTCCATGAAATTGTCAATTTCCAACTGCTTTTCATCTTAAGATATCAGTATGTTTCAACTTAATGCAACCATAAAAACACTGATTTGAGGGTTGAGTGGGTGATCCCTCCTCAAGGTGATCAACGCAGTGGGTGCTCTGGCCAAAGCCGTATACGAGAAGATGTTCCTGTGGATGGTCGCCCGCATCAACCAGCAGCTGGACACCAAGCAACCCAGGCAGTACTTCATTGGGGTCTTGGACATCGCTGGCTTTGAGATCTTTGATGTGAGTTGTTTGAGTAGGTGACTGACCTAAAAAGGCCCTTCCACTTTATGTCTGCTTTGCTGAATCCCCACTGAATTTTCCAAACTCACTCAAACTGTTTTATATTTGAAACACCCAGTTCAACAGCCTGGAGCAGCTATGCATTAACTTCACCAATGAGAAACTGCAGCAGTTTTTCAACCACCACATGTTTGTGCTGGAGCAGGAGGAGTACAAGAAGGAAGGCATTGAGTGGGAGTTCATTGACTTTGGGATGGACCTGGCTGCCTGCATTGAGCTCATCGAAAAGGTAAAGAAGTCACTGCTATTCCCAAGGGACAGTCCCTTTTTAGTTAGGACCATCACCTCTTTGCTCTCTTTCCTTTTAATCTGGTGCTTCCGCTAACTGCACACTGCCAGGCTGTGAACCCTCAGAGAATAGAATCCCCTCAGGCACATGCTTAGAAAGCACCCAGAACCTCTGCAGATGCCCAGAGAGATACATGGGTGATTAAGATCCCAGAACTCAGTCACCTCCAAAAATGTGATGTTGAGCCCAGCAGGGACTGTGGCATTTTATACTGCAGAGGACAGACCATGGAGCAGTGAGCCCTTGGAATGTTAACAGAAGATGACATTCACTTTATAAAAGGAATTCCATAGTGTTTTGAACACTGGTCATGCTGGAAGGAAATGACTATTGAGAAATTTAGATATGATTGTTTAAAATAGGGGTGTCAAACTCATTTTCACTGGGGGCCACATCAGCCTTGAGATTGCCTTCAAAGGGCTGAATATAATTTTTGGACTGTATAAATGTAACTACTCCTTAGTAGTTAAGTGTGAACCGGTGAAAACAAGGTGCCAGGCCAGATAAAACAAGGTGGAAAGTCAGATTTGGCTTGCGGGCCTTGTGTTTGCCACCTGTGGTTTAAAATATTACTCATACAAGGGGAAAACCCCCAAAATGGAATTTATTTATAAAAAATTGTAAATTTATTTTTATATGTTTAAACTTCAGTCACCTTAAAAGTACTATCCATTTGATGCAATAAACCTATCAAAATGTTTTTACTACTGCTCCTAACAGTTTTTGAAGTCATCGGTTTTGATGCTTTTAGTGCTTCTGCTGTTTTGTTTGTGTGTTTGCTTGACCTCTTCCACATTGACAGATTGTTTCCCTTTGAGGACTTTTTCATCTGGGGAAACAAAAAATGTTGCTTGGGGTGAGATCAGGTGAATAGGGAGGGTGGGGCATGGGGGATCATGCTGGTTTTAGTCTAAAATTGCTGAACACTCAGTGTGGTGTGGGCAGGTGCTCTTATTAATCACTCATTATGAAATAGGCAAATGTGTTGAAAAAGTCTTCAAAAAAACAAAAAAATTCACTGAAGCCAAATGCAGCCCAGCCCCTCACAACCAGGCCAGCTGGTGCACTGACACAGATGGGTTCCAAGAACACTCACTAGCAGGGGAAGCCTGGACTACAAGGGGCCCAACCTCCAGAAGATAATTCTAGTTCATGGGGGTTCCCTCTCTTATTACTTTATGTCTATGTACCTAACTACATTTTTGTGAACCTATTGCTGAGCTATAGTTATATGCATATAATTTCATTCCATGTATTTTTGTTCAACACACATGAATTAATCACCTACCATATGTTTAGCATTGTTCATTGCACCCAGCAGACCAAGAGCCTTACTCTCTCAGCACTTATAATCCAGTGTTCCTAGTAATAGAGTGACAGAACCAAAGAGGTCATCTTTGGCTGCTGCAAACAGTGGAGTCATTGGAATATACTAGCATTAAATACTAAGGTATAGCCTATTATGCTCCTTCTAGCCTATGGGCATCTTCTCCATCTTGGAAGAGGAGTGCATGTTCCCCAAGGCCACAGACACCTCCTTTAAGAACAAGCTGTATGACCAGCACCTGGGTAAGTCTGCCAACTTCCAGAAGCCCAAGGCTGTCAAAGGCAAGGCTGAGGCCCACTTCTCGCTGGTGCACTACGCGGGCACCGTGGACTACAACATTGCTGGCTGGCTTGACAAGAACAAGGACCCCCTGAATGAGACTGTGGTTGGGCTGTACCAGAAGTCATCACTGAAGCTGCTGTCCTTCCTTTTTTCCAACTATGCTGGTGCAGAAGCAGGTGAAACTTTTTCTTTTCTGAACCTATAGAAATCTCTGAGTAGTTACTCATAACCCAAAGCTGCTTATAAAGAATTATTCATCAACACAAGCTTCAGGTTGAGCTTGCTTTCTTTAATTGTCTGTCTCTGATGCCTATTTTTTTTTCTCCTACTTGTCCTCTTCCTTAAGAGACTGAGTTTATGGAGCTAAACAAAACCTCTCAGTGGACAGACATGATAGCCAATACCACATTCTTTAAGTTTTTAACTGAAATATCATTCATATACCATAAAATTCATCCTTTAAACAATTTAGTGGTTTTAATATTTTTACAGCGTTGTGAAACCATCACTATTATTATTTCAAGAACATTTTCATCACCTTTGTAACCCATTAGCCGTCATTTCTCATTCGCCCCTGGCCAACCCCTAACAATGACTAATCTACTTTCTGTCTCAATGGATTTGTCTATTCTGGACATTTTACATACATGAAAGCATGCACTGGATGATCTTCTGTGTCTGGCTTTTTCCACTTAGCCTAATGTTTTCAAAACTGATGTAGTGTGTGTCAGTACTTCACTTCTTCTATGGATGAATGATTTCCCATTGTATGTATATTATACATTTTGTCCATCTACTCATTAATTGATGGACATTTGGGTTGTCTCCCCTTCTTGGCTATTGTAAATAATGCTGCTTTAATCATTTATATACAAAGTTCTATGTGTGTAAAAATGTTGTTCTCCTGGGTATATACCTAGGAGTGGAATCACTGTGTCGTGATAACTTTATGTATAACTTTTTTGAAGAACTTCTATACTATTATCCAATGGGGCTGTCTACCAGTATACTTTTTAAGGAGATTTCATATGTGTATATATATATATATATATATATATATATATATATATATATGCTAAAATAAGGTTTTAAAATAATGGATCATTTTAAATGCACAAATTTGACAAATTAATGTTTTTAGTTTTAAAATATATACAATATAATCATTCTATAATTAGATCATTTTTTAAAAATTGATGTCTAGTGTAATTTAGGCAGTGGAATATAAAACTGGAAACAAATTTAAATCTGAGCAATTAACACCATCTTCTTTTAATCTAATTAGGGTTCTCTGTAATTGTATTGCATAACCTCACTTAGAGATAACACTAAACACAAGGCTCTGTGTGTGGGGGCGGGGGGGTCTGGGGAAGTGGTTTTCCTGCCTCTCTCCCCCTTTCCCAAACACAAAGTCATGCTGGATCCTGGAGACAGAAGAGGAAAGTGAGAGGAATATGGGGAAAACTAAGGCATGACATTTCCCACAGGACTGAATCTTGATTACATACCAGAGACTAAATCTGAAATTAAGACAGTCAGAAAAATTAGACCCAATGTCACTGACTCCAACCATTTTATTAGAAAAGAAAAAGCTTGCAGGTCAGGTGTCCAGCCAGGTCCATGGCTGGAGGCAGGTGAAAGGCAACCCTACGTTGATGTCTCTCTCCCTCTCTGCCTCTCTGCCTCTCTCCCTTCTCCTCTCTCTGGAAATAATAAATAAAATCTTAAAACAAAAAAAAGAAAAAGAAAAGAAAAAGCAACAACTTGTATACTATTCTTAAGAACTTCAGTTGTATTATTATCAGTGACTTTCTCATCAAGAGAAATGGCTCATTCTTGACAAATACTTGCTTGAACTTCATGTCTGATTTCTAAAAGAAAAGATTCTCTTTGGATACTGAGAATCTAAATTTTTCTCCCAGTTAAATGCCACACTAGTCCCACCATTCCCCATTTCCACTGTGATAAAGATGCACATTCCCAAATCTAAGTAGTTCAGAGGCATATTGAAAATCAGAACAAATAAAACCCCCAGCCAAAGAACATATGTGTATGAACCATACTTATGGATGAGGTATTGGCATTGCCTGGTGGGATGGGGGTGGGAATGGGTGGAGGCAGGCAAAGTGGGGAAAAGTAGGGTCAACTGTAATAACATAGACATAGAATAAGTATGAAAAACAATGGAAATCAACACTTTCAGGGCTGTGAAGAGGCGGTGTCCTCAGAGCTGCATCTGATACAGTCTGTCTGTCTTCAGGTGATTCCGGGGGAAGCAAGAAAGGTGCAAAGAAGAAGGGCTCCTCCTTCCAGACTGTGTCGGCTGTGTTCAGGGTTTGTGTTTGGGCACCTGCCACCTTCAGTTGTTTTTTTGCCCAGGGAAAGAACATTTGCTAAGGTAAATGTGCTTGTTCTGGTTTGTGTCCCAGGAAAATTTAAACAAATTGATGACCAACTTAAGGAGCACTCATCCTCACTTTGTACGATGTCTGATTCCCAATGAAACCAAGACTCCTGGTGAGTGAGAATCTACCCAAACAGAACTCCTAAAGCATTCACAAGACTCTGTGTGTACATGTGCACATGCATTCATGTGTGTGTATTCCCGTGCACATGTGTCTCCTTGAGGAAAGCTGCCTGGTCTTTGTCACCTCTCTAGGTAGTCCTTGAAACAGAGCTGCCATGTTTTAGCAAATAAGAATACCAGGCACCCCACTAAATTTGAATTCAAATAAACAATGAAAAATGTCTTTGTGTAAGTATGACTTATGCAATATTTTGGAATATACTTATACTAAAAAAATTATTCACTGCTTATCTGAAATTCAAATTCAACTGGGCATCTTGTGTGGGTTTCCTGGCACTCCTGCTATGAGATTGCCTCCAAAGTATACATCACAGACACATTAAATTCATCACTTTCATATAGCTCTTAAAGGACTCTGTGGTTCCCTTTTCCCCAAAGTGAAGAACCACTAGAACTGGTGAATACTTGTCTTAGGTATTCCATAATGAGAATAGCACCAACAGCAACTGCTTTCTGAGCCTATATGGCATGTGAGTCACTTGATTATATTACCTCTGCTGCTGACAACTGTTCTCTGCCAGACAAGTGTAACGATCTCCATTTTACAAACAGGGACAACTGAGAATGAGACCACATATATAGGGATCACTGTCCAGTACAGTAGACCTTTAACCACCACTGCATCCTAGATTCACAAATATTCTTATAGTGTAACTGTGTTTCAGGGTCATTTGTCACAAAGAGAAACATAAACTGTCACACAAAACAGTAGCTACGAGGTAGCTCACTCCCCAGTCAGGCTGTTCTATCCCAAACTCAGGTTTCAGGCCTGTGAATAAATGCCCTGCTTTGGCAACATTACAAGTGAGCAGAGGAATTAAAAGGAGGAAAGAAATCCCCTCTCCACCTACCACTGCCCATGGGACTCTGAGCAGAGCACTTTAACTTTCTGCTCTATAAAAGCAAGCAGAAAATCTGTGTCCATTCATTCAGTTATTTATTCATTTGTTTATTTAATGAGCACTTGTAAAATATTTACTTACTTTGTAAATATTAACTCTTTAACCTGCTATAGAGGGTTGTGGAGATTAAATGAACGAGTACAAGTCAAGTACTGAAAACAGAGCTGACCTCTTTGTGAACACTCAGTAACTATTGGCTGTCCATTATTATTAGTAGTAGTAGTAGTAGAAGTAGTAATTATTATAATAATTATGAGAATAATGATATGTATAATAATAATATACAAATTATTATTACTATTGCTTCAAACCAGGAACTTTAATTCCCCAAACTACCTAGTCTGCTATATTTAGTAGAGTTTATTTTCCATGGAAGTTAAGTTCTGGAGTTTAAGTTAAAGGCAAAAGCCCACTGTGCTGTCTCTATGCACAATGCCTAGGGCAGGCTGCACCCCTTGCAGGGAGCCCAGTAGAGACAGTGTCTCCTCCAGGGTAGAAACAGAGCTGCTTCTTTCGTGAAGCATCAAATGATATTGTTGGTTTGGGTGTAGGTGTTTTGTCATAAAGAGAACCAATTTCCATTGTTGTTGTTGAACATGGATTTATATAAGTCAAATGTACATGTGGCATGACTCTTCTATGAGGTCGATGGCCTGCAAGTATCAGTTGACAGGAGAATCACTGAACCTCTGTAGGTTTACACTGGACCTCCAGGGGCCCCAGAGGCTTTGATAATCCATTGGTTTACTATTTCTTTTGGAAGGGAAATTTTGGTGAACTCCTGGCCCATTCCTTGCTATTTCTTGTCTCCTTTGCTCTCACATTCTCTGTTTTCTTTCTCATTTCTGGGTATAAACTAACACACTGTCCCAGGAGCCTGGGAAACCCTCAGGAGAACATCTAGTATGACTGCTCATTTTCCTGAAGAGGCAATCCAAATTAGGCATCCTTAATGCCTCACCTCAGGGTGCCCAGAGCTGGGACTGGAATCAAAGGCCGTGATTGTGTTTGATGCTCTATAACTGTTCTCCAGCTGCCCTCAGGGTTCACTGCACACCTGGAGTATAAGGCCCTCAGGACAAGCCTAGAGTCCCCAAGTCTCTCCACTCTTCTCTGCAGTAAGCCTGGATCCTGCTAAATGTGTATTGTTGACCTGCCAATGTTTCAAATTGGAGCTTTTATTATGATCCCAACATGGTGAGGCCAACAAATCAGCAGATGACTGCCATTCAAAAGATAGTTATAATGCCCAAGAGGAAAAGGAACCCCTCACCATGCAGATCCACTTGGGGAAACCCCAGTATTAGTCCAGAGGCAAGGGGAGTGAGCAGAACCATGGATAAGAGCCTTTGCTGTGGTTTCCATGGGAAGGGATGGGCAAGGCAGGGTGAGCAAGTTTAGGACTGGCTAGTTTGAATAATTTCCATGGGCTCTAAGTGGTAGAGGCTATTCTCAGTGGTACCGGCTATGCTCACTGGTCTGGCACCTGGCACTCACCTTACCCTCACCTGGCCCTTGGAGGAACAGGGCTTAGGAATATTGGCCTGGAGTGGGAGAGCCTGATAAGGAACTCTCTGAGAGTAATGAGCTCTGGATTGATTGGGTTGTGTGTCAATTATGTGTCCACTGGGGGAAAATTTGCTACCTCTAAAAATAGGCTAGCTCTAAGAAAGGCAACCTCTCCTAGGCCAGCAAGGCCCCAAGATGTCAAAGCATCATAAAATACAGAGAATAAAAACCACGATGAGTACAAATGCCCATGAAGGCTGAAATGGCTGGATAAAGGAGAGGGATAGGAATAATAAGTAAGGGGACAACAAAGAACAAAGAAGAAGAAAATCCTGCAACAAGTGTAACATAAGAAAGATGAGACAATCAACCAGGGAACTATGTAGAAGTCCTGCATGTTGGTATAAAGGCAAAGGGGGATTTTTCTTACAGACCTTCTATAAACTGTCTCATCCTGGATTAAGAGAGACAAAAGCAGAGAATTCTGAGCCTATACACATAGGAGTGAGCCTAGGAGGGACAGGAGTCCAATCACGGCTCTGTGATGACCATGGAAGCCACTTCACCTCTCTGAGCTCAGTCTCCCTCACACCCTTCCATCCTATAGAATGGCTCTATGGGAAATAGAAGTCACCCCTCTGAGTGGATGCATTTGGCAAGCAGAATGGCATTCTGATCTCCCCATCATAAGATGATAGTCTAAGTTTCCTTTTGTGTCTAAAAGAGTCACTTGTCCTCTACATATTATATGTCCACTCCAGGCTTTCATGCACATGAAGGCCTCACCATGTCTTTAACCCAGCCCAGTGCACTGCAAAGAGCAGTAGCAAGGGTCTAACATGTCCCTTACTGTGTGTCAGGGCTACTTTGATCTCTTTACTCATATGAACTCAATCCTCACAATAGCCTGAGGGAGAAAATACTATCATTATCCTTATTTTACAAATGAGGAAATTGTGGCATAAAATGTACATGTTCCCACAGCTAGTAAACAGCACAGCTGGGATCTGAAGCCCTCAGAATCCTCATCCAAGAAATAATGGGGGGTTGGACTAGATGATTTATAAGGTTCTCTCATGTCAGAGATTCTCTGAGTTTCTGATAGATTTTCTCCTTGCTCTTACCTACTTCTTTCTCTAGAGAATCACTATCCATTAGAACATGCAGGAATGATGGAGATGTTCTATATCTGAGCTGTCCAGTAAGATAGCTACTAGTTATATGACATCTTTCATTTTAATGAATCTCAATTTAAATAGCCACATGTGGTCCAAAATTTCTGGATTGGATGATAGTGCAGTTCTAGCAGAATCTCTAAATTTGTATAAATGTACAATCATTTCTCCTCATAATAGTCAGGTGAACTTCTGAGCATTCTGGAAGTTTCCATAAAGTTAAATCAAAACCAGCTTTAACCACTCCTCAGAAACTTAGTGTGCTCACACCAAAAATTCATTATGTAGCCAAAGTACTTCTCCTCTAAGTCTTTACACAGTCCCAAGACAGAATTTTCTGGGTCCTAGTTTGATTTTTGCCTAATCCAGGCTGGTACCAAGAGTGATCATGTTGCCTCCCCACAGGGTCTTATCCCCCAGCTCCTCTTCTTGCACCCCCACCTTGGTTCTCCCCCTTGTTGTCCAGAGCTGGTGCTCAATGGTCAACAGATGACAGCCCTGCATTCAACCCCCACATCCCCCTACCACAGCGCTCCTTGTTCTCTCTGCTTCTCTTCTCTGACGAAATCAGCCTGCAGATCTTACATCCCCACCCTTGTGTAGAGGCAAGAGGGCATCTTGCCTAGATTCACAAAGTTATCTAATGGGAAGCCCAAAGGGTACTTCACACTCATTCTGCCCTCCCTTGGAGCCTTGCTACAGATTCGAGGACTGTGAATAGGGTAAAGGTCAATGTTTGATATATGGCTCTTATTCTCATAATGATGGGATGCTGTAGTCTCCCCAAGAGGTTGGGATTATTTCTACAGAGACTATAGACAGGGTCTAGCCACTGCCAATGCTTTAGCTGGCACCAACACTTTCCATTCAAGTCTGGATGTGTTAGAATGTCTCATGGTGCACAGACCATCAAGGAAAACCATGAGAAAGCTATTGACCTTGACTCCAGGACACTCTCTTCCCAGGCGTGATGGACCACCACTTGGTCATGCACCAACTGCGCTGTAATGGGGTCCTCGAGGGCATCCGGATTTGCAGGAAAGGGTTCCCTAGCCGCATCCTCTATGCTGACTTCAAACAGAGGTAGGTAGTCTCATCTTTGCATCTCTCTATTTTGAGGGCACCTTTCAACTTCTCCAAAGGTGTGTGGTGAACTCACAAACCTCACTCCAGGATGTCTGCGGACTTCGTCTTTGGCTTGTGATTGGGGGAGATCCTCTGCCCAGAGTGAATACCAAGATGGCCTGGAGTGGCTCCAAGGTCAGAGCCTGGACCATGTAGCCTTGCTGAAAGGTTTGATGAAAGGTTTACAACCTCCACACTATGGATATTGGGGCTAAATAATCCTTTCCTGTTGGGGCTGTCCTGTGCATTACTGGATTTGGGCAGCATACCTGGTCTCTATCCACAGATGCCAGTAGCAAACCCAAAAGCTGTGAAAATCAAAAACATCTTCAGATACTGTCAAATATCCCCTGGGAAGACAAAAATCCCCCTATTAGAGTGATTCCTTTCAGCTATCATCTGGGCCCACAAGTACAGGCCTCGTCCAGAATAGAGGGGGGAGGAGGACCTTCCAGAGGTCTGAAAGTCACAGTTGATTTCAGGTTCTGTTAAGTGAAAAAGAGAAAAAAGAAAACCATGACCAGTGTGGCTTAGTTGGTTGAGTGCCATTCCACAAAGCAAAGTGTCACTAGTTCAATTCCCAGTCAGGGCACATACCTAGGTTGTGGGTTAAGTTCCCGATTGAGGTTCACACTAAAGGCCACCTGTTGATTTCTCTCTCACACACATTGATGTTTCTCTCCCTCTCTCTCCTTCCTTTCCTCTTTCTCTAAAACTAAATAAGTAAATACAATATTAAAACAAACAAAATGGAAACATTTTTCCTGACAGCAAAACTCCTGCCATGCACTAGACTGGGCTTCTTTTTATTATGTTTCTCTTCCTGCCATAGCCCATTTGTCTAGAATCATCCCTAGATTCCCCTTCTACCAGACCAGCTATACAATATTCCATTTCCTCCTAAGGCTGGAACAAGAGATGGTTCTAAGGCCTGGTCTCAGGAATGGGGCCTTTCTTAAAGGGTAAATCCATTTGGGGAATTCCATCCCTCAGCTGACACCACCACCTCAGCCCACAACACCAGGGGAACTCAGGGTAGGGTTCCCACCAAAGGCCCGGCACCACCTCAACCTCCTGTGTGCCTGGTTGGCAGCTGCAGACCCTTGTCACCCACAGCAAGGTGGCTTTCTACAGTCTGTTTTCCTTCAGCTTCCCACTCACACCCCAGGTACAACTGACCACCTCCTCTGGTTCCAGCCTTATCCATGGCCCCTGGGCTGAGCCGTGAAACCAGGGCAGCTCTTCTCCTCTGAGGCCTTGCTGAACTGGCCACCCCTGCTGACAGCTCAGGACTGCCCTGCCATCCTTCCTCCACAGGTACCGGATCCTCAATGCCAGTGCCATCCCAGAAGGGCAATTTATTGACAGTAAAAATGCTTCTGAGAAGCTTCTGAACTCTATCGACGTGGATCGAGAGCAGTACAGGTTTGGTCATACCAAGGTGAGAACAGGTGGAGTAGGACACCCCCTCCTGCTTTCCCCAGCTCTTGTGTGACCACAGCCCAGGGTTGCTCATCAGCTGAGTGGAAGAAAGGAGTCTCCTAGTCCCTTCCTGCCAGTGAGGTAGCCCAAATAGAGGGAGCCCCGTGACTGGGTGCAGGTGCTCTGTCTCCATGTTGATTTTCTAGTCTAGAAGCTTTACTGGCAGCTAGAGTTCCCCTCTTCTTTGGCCCCCAGCCATAGAAGAAAGCAAAGGGAGCTTGGTGTCCTGGAGGGAACAGAGTAAAGATGCTAAAAGACAGGAAGGAGCCCTAGAGAGCAGAGAACACAGAAAGAATCCCAGGGTCAGCAAACACCTGAGAAGAAGTGTTAAAACCTATAAAATAGCTATGATTTATTGAGCACATGTGCATTGAGCCCAGCAGCACATCCTCTGTACACATCTTATTGAACCTCAATAACCTGAATGGTGATGGAGGTGGTACTGACCTCATGGGGTTGTTGGGAGGGTGAGAAAATGTAGGCTCCCAGCAGGTAAGAAATTGCTCATGGTTATGTGGGTGCTTAGTGGCAAAAGCTGGCTTCCAATCCTGGCCTGGCCTGGCCTCAACACTTCACATCCCAGAAAGGGACAGACTGGGACCAGAATCATCCACCCACCAGGGAGGAGCTTACTGCCCCCAAGGGTACCCTGCTTCCTTGGAACATCACAGGGGATAAGGAAGCCCTGCCTCTGTGGACAGTGGGTGGACAGACCTGAGGTGGGACCAGCCTTCTCTAATGGACAGAGAGAGAGGAGGATGGGGAGGTGGAATTCTCAGTCTCTCTTAATCTAGGCACAATGGAGCTCTGAAGTCACTTTTCAGACTCACTTATGCTCCTTATAAGTGAGATCTGTCAGAATCTGTCCACGTGGTTTGGTAGAGCCCAGAAGATGTTCAGGAACAAGACACAGGAGAGGCTGTTGAGAACACTGGGGCTGCTGAGGACCCCAGAGCTGCTTAGCATTGCATCCTGGGAACTAGATGGCTGCTGATCCCCACCCAGGGCTTGAAAATCAAGGGTTGCATCGGGCAGAGACAGCTTCTCGTGAGGGCCAAGGGCTGATCACCTACTGACAGCAGAGCTGGGCTGTCTCTCCTTTCATGCAGGTATTTTTCAAAGCTGGGCTCCTGGGACTGTTGGAGGAGATGAGAGATGAGAAGCTGGTGGCCCTGATGACACGTACACAGGCCTTGTGCCGGGGGTACCTGATGAGGGTGGAGTTCAAGAAGATGATGGAGAGGAGGTGATGCAGACTCTCCCCTCCATCTTACCCTGCCTTCCTGCTTGGTGCTGATGATCACTTCCTGCTTTTAGTCTCGGGGAATTAATGTACTTTTCATATACTTAACCAACATTTCCTAAGTAGGAATTCTGTGCTGGGGTCTTCTTGGCACTGTGGGTATGGAGAGGAGCCCTGCCCTCCAGGGGCTTGTGGTGAGGGGGAAGCACATATCTGTATGGCTAAGTCAATGTCTGTGGTCAGTACAGCATTGGAGTTCCATTCAGGACAATGGGGGACTGTTGAAGATCAGTCCCCAACCTTGTCAGGGGTTGTGGTTGGTATGAAAGGGTCAATAAGAAGTAAGAACTTTCTGAAATAAGTTTTGCATGGCCTGAGAGAGTATGGCCTGGGAGGGAGGCCAACAAGCAGGTCACATATTTGAAGATGCAGAGAGTAAAGGTCCCCACATGAATGAGCCCAGATTGGATCATCTGGTCAATGGATAGGCATGGAAGATGTGTAAGGAGAAAAGGAGAGGCTCAGGTTTGCAGCTCAGAGAGGTTACTTGGGCAGCTATAAGGAGGGTGGAGCTAACAGGACAAGAGGTCAAGACCAGGCTGTGGCAGAAGTCCAAACAATAAATGAGAAGGTCCTAAATTAGGAAATAGTAGTGGGTAAGAGAGAAGGGGTGGGTTGAAGGAATATGTGAGTCTAATTCCTTCCATATTTTAGTAGAAGGAATGGCAGCATTGGTGGTTGGTTGTATGTGGGAATTCCAGGAAGTGGGGAATTTGGGTGGAAGCCCATTCTCCCAGATGTTTCAACATCCTGTATAGCTCTGACATGGTTATTGCTATATAAGCCACCAAGAGTATTAGTCAAGAACATCTCCCAGGCATGTGGCTTGGCGAAGTGAGTGGAAGCTATTGCAGAAATTAAAAGCATCTCAAAGAAGGGGTCAACTAAAGGAAAGAAAAGTAAGTTCTCAGGTATACATGAGCTGTGTGATAGGGAGCTACAGACAGTGGCAAACAGGTGACAGTGTCGGTGTCACTGAGAAGAAGGCAATGTTTGAAATTAGGAAAATAAGTCAATTCAATGAGGGCAAGAGCCTGGGAGACCCATGGCTGAAGGCGGGTCCTGAGTGCATGCCACCCCTGATGCGGAGAGAGGGCACCCATGTGGCACAATGCTGTGAAACAGGAGAACTGTTTCATCATGAAATCAACGGCAGAGGGGAGTTTCAAAAAGGTGAGAGTTAACATTTCAAAAGTGGGAGAAAGACCCAATCAAATAGGAAAAAAGGGGCCCCTTGCATGGTAATTAGGAGGCACTGGCCTGCTCAGGCAGAGTGGAAATGGGTGAATGGGTGACCCACAAATGGCACATGCCTCCCCTGCCTCCCAACATTTGCACATGCTGTTCCCTCTGTCCTCACTTGCAGAACCCACTCTGGAGTCCATAGGATCTGCATGGCTTGGCTGTGCCTCCTTTCCGCCTAAGGGAATGGTGCAGGTCCTGAGGCCCATGGGGTGGGAGGGGAAGTAAAAATTGGGAAAATAGATAAATTCAATGAGGGCAGGAGCCTGGGATATCTGCAATCTGTGGTTCATTAATGCCTGTCCTAACGGATATACAGGGAGTCCATCTTCTGTATCCAGTACAACATCCGCTCCTTCATGCATGTCAAGCACTGGCCCTGGATGAACCTGTTCTTCAAGATCAAGCCCCTGCTGAAGAGTGCAGAGGCGGAGAAGGAGATAGCCACCATGAAGGAAGACTTCGAGAGGACCAAGGAAGAACTGGCCAGGTCTGAGGCCCGCCGGAAGGAGCTAGAGGAGAAGATGGTGTCCCTGCTTCAGGAAAAGAATGATCTCCAGTTGCAGGTCCAGTCTGTAAGTACTTTCTTTTTAAGAATGGAAAAAGAGTCTCCTGGAAACCCCTGCAAATGTCTACAAAAGACATTGATGCCACCTAGTGGTAACATGGAGTATGGCAGCACCACACTGCCAGTGAAAGGAGGGCCAGAACCTGGCTTTGCAAAAGGGAATACTGGAAAACGCGTGTGCAGCGTGAATTCTGGGTGTGCCTAGTTCTTACAAGACTCTTATGTAAGAAGCAATAGCCCAATTAAGTTTAAGAATTAATCTTGGTCTGTTCTAGGGACTCATTACAGAGTGCTCGTGTTTCTATTTAATCATTTATTCCTGTCTATTTTGAATTTTCTGTTCTGTGGCTTGAGGAGGCCAGGGCTAAGGAGACATAGGCAGCATATTTCTGTTGCAAATTAAAAGGTAGTGATGTTTTAAAAATATTAGTGAGCTTGTGAGTATCTTTTTAGCTGGTCATGCATCCAAAAATTGGCAAATTTGCAGATACTTTACAAACTTCACAAATGCCTTGGCTTGCAATTATTTTAGGTGAGTTTTTATTGAATGGTCGATGCCCTTAGTTGTTTAGAAGGAAAGTATGTGAATGATATATGTGTTTGTACACATGAGTGTGTGTGCACATGTGTGTGAGTGTGACCCATTCTTTAGGCCTAGTTAATGGGTTTTTGGAGCACAAAACCCTTTTGTGGGGTTTATCAAGAGGCTGATCAAAACATAGTGCTCTGGTTCTTTCAGGAAACAGAAAACCTGATGGATGCTGAGGAACGGTGTGAAGGGCTCATCAAATGTAAGATCCAACTGGAAGCAAAAGTCAAGGAGCTGAATGAGAGATTGGAAGAGGAAGAGGAAATAAATTCAGAGCTAGTTGCCAAGAAGAGGAACCTGGAAGATAAATGCTCTTCTCTCAAGAGAGACATAGATGACCTGGAGCTGACCCTGACAAAAGTGGAAAAAGAGAAACATGCTACTGAGAACAAGGTGGGCAACCCAGGTGGTGCCCATAGTTCCTTAAATGTCTGTACAGAGGACATAGGTGGGCAGAAGCCAGGCAGATAGTAAGAAGCCAGGGAGGCAGAGCACTAGGTAGTGACAAGGATTGGCAAGGAGGTGGGATACAGGGACCCTCATGCATCATTGGCAGAGCATAGACTAATGAGTCTTCAGGAAAGCCATCAGTCAAATTAAGTCCACGTAGCCTTCAATCCAGTGTTTTTGCTCTTCAGCATAGACCAAGTAGTTGTCCCTCCATTCACTATGGGGACATATACAAGGATGTTTGTGACAGCACTGTTTGTGGGGGGAGTGTTGAGGACAGTATCAGGGTCCACATGGGAATGTAGAAGTGAGTACTCCCTGGGGAGAGGATGCACCCCAGGGAGTACTACACAGCCATTCAAAGCAACTGGCTTGTGCACATAGGGCAGTAAGATAGATAGAAAAGAACTAGTGCCGAGTGGAGGGAAAGTAAGAAAATGAAAGACACAACATGATACCATTGTGCAGACTAAAATTACATGCACACAAAACAGTGCACAGTTTACAAAAATAAATAAATAACAATACATGGCTCATTTCTTAATGACTGCCAATGAAGTAGAACAAAGAATGAGGCTGGCCAGGTGCAAGATGACTCAGTGGGCGTTGGATGGACAATTGGGAGTAATGGAAAGATTAATAGGGAGGGGTGGAGACTGTGGCAAACTGGAGAGCATTTACCCTGTCCACAAGTAGCAGCCATGACCCAACTCCAGCCAGGTGCTGCCAGGTAGGAATGAGAATCTGGCATTGCCAGAGTTTCCAACTTTCTGTAAGAAACCAGAAATCCCAATGTTATGTGAAATCCCAAGTTTTTCGATGTTGATAACTTATTCCAAAGTTGTAAACCAATATGAGGAGTAAAGAAAAGATATCTGTGACCAGATTCAGCCTATGGGTCAGGAGTTAGCCATCTCTGATCTGGAAGAATGTGGTACATGGGGGAAAGTTCAGCTGAATGATTTAGAGCTCCAGGCGGGGTGCCTTTGTCCTGCTTCCTGACTCCCAAGATTCCCACTCTGGGTTTCTTTCAGAGCCCCTCAGACTTCTCTTTCCCCCTGCTGTCTCATTTTAAACCCCAATCAGCCAACCCAATAAATTCCCATGGATGTGTCATGGTGACTATAGATTGATGTGGTATTCTTCAGAGGCAGCATATTTGCCTTTACCAGTATCCTGCAATAAAAGGACAACATTTAACAATGTCCTCGAATAAAAATGTCAATAGCCTTTGCTGGAAGCATCTGGTTTAATTGTTTAAACATTCAATTGGTGTTGATATTTTCCTAGGTAAAGAATCTTTCTGAAGAAATAACAGCCCTTGAAGAAAACATTTCCAAACTGACCAAGGAGAAGAAATCTCTGCAGGAAGCCCATCAGCAAACACTGGATGATCTTCAGGTTGAAGAAGACAAGGTCAATGGTCTCATCAAAATAAATGCCAAACTGGAGCAGCAAACAGATGATGTGAGCATATTTTACTGCTGGGTGCTAATGGCTATTGCTCTCAGGAGCTCAGGAAAGATGGTCTACACAGGGGTTGAGCATTCAGACTCTGGAATCAGAGTCACTGAGCAGAACCCTCAGCCCTCCCCACACACGTCTGAAAACACTGAACTAGTTGCTTAAACCCTGCCCATGAACCAGGTAGCAGTGAGCTGCACCTTGGAGGGTTTCCATGGAAACTCAGCCCAAAGAGAGTGTTCGTGAATCATTAGCTGCTAATATCATTATCATCATCATTATCGTCATCATCACTAGCATTCATTCCTAAGTCTTTTAAGGTTCCAAAAGCTTCGCTCTTGTTCTAACATTGCTAAAAATGGCTTCAATTTGTGGCCATGAAAATGATCATTTTCCTCCATCATGTTACATTTTGGCTTTTGAGGTTCAGAGTCTTCAGGTTTCACTCACAATGGCAGCTTTACCACCTGTCTTTCATTTTCCTGAGGCCACAGTAGGTAGGCTCCATTCCTGCACCCTTTCCCACCCACACATGGGCATGTGTGCCCACACACACACACACACACACACACACACACACACACACTCAGCCTCAGGCCTCTGCAGTTGCATGGTATAAATGGGGGGAGGAATGACAGTGTATATTCTAGAGCAGCATCCATCCCCAGAAGCCCCATCTGTTCCTGCCTGGGCAAGAGCATGACCTCACAGGCACCATGTTCCTACAGGGAGCCTGGTCTCGAACAGGCTGTGAGGGGATTGGCTCCAGCCCCCAGGGTGGCTTTGCTGGAAGGGATCGAGTGAGGAGGAAGGGGAAAACATACCCCCCTGGGGTTGGGGTGGGCAGTCACACCTGAAGGGAGCCCATGAAAGCCACGGGCATGTGTGTGGTTGCACTGGCTAAAAGGACAAGCTTATTTTCCTACGGGGGTCTCAACTTTCCCACCCATGCTTTCCCAGCTTGAGTGCTGCTTGGAGCAGGAGAAGAAACTGCGGGCTGACCTGGAAAGAGTGAAGAGGAAGCTGGAAGGAGACCTGAAAATGTCCCAGGAATCCGTTATGGATCTAGAGAATGATAGGCAGCAAGCAGAGGAGAAATTGAAAAAGTAGATATTTCACTTTTGACCTTTGCATTGGAGCGTGAAAGCCCACTTTCATAGACTTGTATTGCATGTTACTTTAACTACATATATATCTATTTGCAGGAAGGAGTTTGAAATCAGTCAGCTCCAAACCAAAATTGATGATGAACAAGTTCACAGTTTGCAGTTACAGAAGAAAATTAAGGAACTGCAGGTGCGGGTGTGGAGCCCTGACCCTGAAAGGACCCTGCCAGCACCTTCCTGCCTGGTCCCCTTGTTTCTGTAGCTGCTTTTTCTTCATTCCCTTGGAGCTAGAGAGAAAGTCCTGTCCTTTCCTTTCATTTTTCAAATTATTATTTTTAATTTTCTAAGTAACACATACCTAGATTTCCTTGGAAATAACTCATTACTGGTAAGGCTGAAGGCTACTGGTAAGGGCGTTTTGATCACCACCCCTGAACCCAATGCCTCGCCATCTTCTCAGAAGTCACCACCAGCTGCAGCTGGGCATGCATCCTTCTGGATGCTTTGCATGGATTTGTGTGCGCATAAAGCCCCCAAAATATATGATGTATTGTAACCCACATATGTTTATATATACACAAAATATAAAGGAACGTAGTACACAAAATATAAATGAATATATGTGTGTATATATAATATAAAAAATATATACATAAAATATACATTAAAGAGATTGTCATGCTGGGACTATCACTCCATGTCTTATTCCCTCAGTGTAGTGATATGTCCTGCAGAGGGCGAGCGTCTGTGACAGATCATCGTCCCAGATGATCTGACCACTTCCCTGCTGAGCGCCATGTGGATTGTTGCCAAGATTTATTAATTTAGTCTTAGAGAATACCATTTAGATGATGACTTTCATCCCTTACCTTTCCTGCCCTCCCCAAGTGGACTGCTGCCCCACAGCATCACTAACACAGAGACCCTTACAGGCCCACACGGAAGAGCTGGAGGAAGAGACTGAAGCAGAACACACACTCAGGGCCAAGATCGAGAAGCAGCGCTCTGACCTCTCCCGGGAACTGGAGGAGATCAGTGAGCGGCTGGAAGAGGCTGGGGGTGCAACTTCAGCCCAGATTGAGATGAACAAGAAGAGGGAGGCTGAGTTCCAGAAGCTGCGCCGAGACCTGGAGGAGGCCACCCTGCAGCATGAAGCCACAGCAGCTGCTCTGAGGAAGAAGCACGCAGACAGTGTGGCTGAACTTGGGGAGCAGATAGACAACCTGCAGAGGGTCAAGCAGAAGCTGGAGAAGGAGAAGAGTGAGCTGAAGATGGAGATCGATGACATGGCCAGCAACATCGAGACTATCTCTAAGTCCAAGGTACCTGACGCTGCTCTGGGCAAACGTGAGGATGTCACATCCACTGGCCCAGTGGGCAGGTGCCATTAAATGCCACACACTCGCTGCACGTTCTCACCTCAGCCCCTCTCCCCACCTGCCTGCTCCCAGTTCCCCAAACTAATTCAAGTCAGTCAAGCTTGAGCCAATAATCAGCTACAACTCAGGGTCTCATCATCCTTCCAGAATTTTTCAGAAAGTGCCCAATCCATCTGGTATTCCTAGAACTAAACCTGCAGAACGGATTGCTTAGTGTGGCCTTGCTTAGTGTGGCCTTGCTTAGTGTGGCCACCTTCTTAGACCACGACATTAGTCCCTGGGAAACATAGCCAACATGAAATCATACATGAGACCAGGGATGGATCCAGGTTTTATGGCCCTTGAAGCATTTAAAATTCAGGAGAGGGCTTTTTAAGAATATTTACATAAAATTTTAATACAAAATTAAGCATGTAAGTAAATATTTACTTAGAATGAGAAAAACAAGTCACAAATTACTGGCATCTTGGGGACTGAGGTCTCTGCCTTCTCAGACCCCATTAGGCCATTTATCAGAAATGCCCACTCAGAAATCAATCCTTGCTTGTGAATGGCTTCCCCTCCCAATCTGAGATCTCAGCTCCCTGTCCCTGGGGCCCCTGCCGATGAGGGCACTGAAGCCTAATGCCGCCAGCTAGCTATCTGACAAAATGGCCTCCGTGTATAACTTTATTTATTTATTATTTATTTATTTATTCTAAAGATTTTATTTCATTATTTTTAGAAAGAGGGGAAGGGAGAGAGGCAGAGAGGGAAAGAGACATCAATGTATGGTTGCTTTTCACCTGCCTCCAGCCACAGACCTGACTGGAGACCCGGTTTGCAACCTTGTTATGTGCCCTGGCTGGGGGATCGAACCTGCGACCTTTGGGTTCGCAGGCCGGCACCTTATCCACTGTGCTACCAGCCAGGGCCCGTGTATGAATTTAAAGCAGAGATTTCCTCATAGAGTAACTGGGTGCTCCTAGATTCAAGAGTTGCCCTCGTTTGTTTGTTTGGGGATCTACAAGTTGCACTTGGGGCTGAGACAGGGCTAGGAGAAGAGGTGACCGCAGGTGTGGGGCTGTGAACCTCCTACAGAAGGCTGCTCCAGTGTCTGGGTTGGGGAAAGAATGCAGAAAAGGATCAGAGAATTAAGATAGTTTCCGTGGTGCCTCTTTTTGTCTTTGTTTAGCATCTGGGTTCACATAGCTCATTCATTTGATTTCTCCCTCACTTGCAACTCCTTTCTCTCTCTTTCTAGCTTAGCCACTGTTCTGCCTATCTCATTTTTTCCCCTTTCATTAAGAAATGTGTCTGAATGCATTCTTTCTCTCTTTCCCTCTCCCTCCCATCTTTGCTTCCCCAACTTCTCTCCTCCAAGGGAAACCAAGCCAAGCATCACCCACACACTGTGCTTTTACCAGGCCTCCCTATAACCTCTCTATCACCATCATTGCTTTCTGCTGTAATTCTCACTTTTAAAATCCAGTGGGAGATGTGCTTTATGTATATTATACTTTTTAAGTTGTTGACTCCTTTGATTTTTCTCTTTGTGAATCCCCACCCTGATTTAATTATTTCATGCCAATTTGTCATCTTTACAAAGACATCCTCAGCTCCCTGGGTTCTTTCTTTGACTCTAATGTCCCTCCTCTTCTGCTGGCATCTCATACTTTCCTGTCTAAAAACAAATATATGCTCAATTGATTTATTTTATGTTATAGAAGGTGGTAGGAGGAGGGGAGAGGTCTACAGAATATACAAGGTTTTTAAACAAATTTCAAAAAATGTAGGACAATCAGGGGTTGCAGGGGTGAATCTCTCCATGTTATCTCCATCATAGGGAACATTTTGTATAATTTAATGGAATGCTCAACACCACCTGAATATATTGCTTGCAAATGAACACACCAGGAGGTATCATTTTTTACATGGCAGTAGAACTACTTATGTTATAAGAAGATTCCGGGTTCCTTTAAGTGGCATTTTCTCAAAGGCTTGTTTACAAGTCATTAAATGCCTATCTGCTAAATGCGGCTATTCCCAGCTATTGGGGATAAAACCACAATCACAAATAAAAATAAAGCAAATATCAAATGATTATTTAAAACTTACCTCTATGTGCTCTTTATTTTTATTTAATCCAACAAGGAGGTACACTATCAGACTGTCTCGTTCAATAATGGACACCAGGACTCCGTTTTCCCATTCATATTTTCTTTTTGTAAAGAGTAACATGGAAAGGATGTGCCGGACTGTGGAAGACCAACTGAATGAACTCAAAGCCAAGGATGAGCAGCAGACACAGTTAATTAATGACCTGAACATGCAGAAGGCAAGACTGCAGACCCAACATGGTAAGAATGGGCAAGATGCTGGGGTCCATCTGGGCTTCAGGGCAGAGAGGGGCAGCAGGGCCAATGCAGGGGCCCCTTCTGTTTGCCAGGGGAGCTGAGCCACCAGGTGGAAGAGAAGGAGGCTCTGGTTTCACAGCTAACCAAAGGAAAGCAGGCCCTCACACAGCAGCTGGACGAGCTGAAGAGGCAGCTGGAGGAAGAAACCAAGGTAAGGACAACTCTTCTCCGTATGACAGTGTCAGACAGAACCTGGGAAGCTGAGAAGCCACAGAGCTGGCTGGAGCAGGCTGCATGACCGAAGTAGTCTCCTTTCTGCCTAAGCTTCATCTTTCAGGTGAGGGGACCTTGGCATTGGACCTCCATCCTCAGAGCTAGGAAACTCCTACAAGATGCTCTACAGGGCCTGATAACCTCCCCCCTGATGGTGCCCTCCCCATCACAGCTTCTGTGAATTCCTTCACACTGCCCCGCAATCCATCACAACCCCTTGAAATGTCCTTGTCTTTCTTTTCATTGAAATATTTTATTTAGTTAGTTTTAGAGAGAGGGGAAGAAGGAAGAGAGAAAGAGGGAGAGAAACATCAATATGTGGAAGATACATGGATCAGTTGCCTCTCACACGCCTCCAACTGGGGACCTGGCCTGCAACCCAGTCATGTGCCCTAACTGGGAACCAAACCAGCAGCCTTTTGATTCTCAGGCCAGCACTCAATTCACTGAACCACACCAGCCATGTTATCTTTCTTCTTCATCACACCTTGTCTCTTGCTGTAATACCCAATCTTAAGCTGCTCTCCTGACAAAAGACTGCCTGGTTTAAGGGGCACCTTTGGGACATCTGCATAAACATTACCAGCATCACCATGTTCTTGATGTCAGTGTCTAGGTATTTATGTTTATACTGCACATCTTCCACTGACCTGTAAACTCTTAGAGGGCAACAATAATTTTTTCCTGCTGTAGTTGTTAATAGTAGGTACAGTGCATAGCATAACAATACACATAGTAGGTACTTAGCTGCCGATGTGTGTTCAAGCACTAGAATGAGAATCCAAGCATGTGCAAAAGTATTTAATTGTAGTTCTGATGTTGCATGCAGCAGCTAAGATGGAGAGAGCACTCCTTTGGAATTATCTCAAGCTCTATCTAAAAGAGACAAATGCTCTATTTGTTTGCCATCTCTGTATATTTTTTATTTTTTATTGTTGTTATATTACATTCATCTCATTTTCCATCTCTGCTCTCCCCTTTCTTACCCTCCTTATCCACCCACCCCAACAGTCAATCCCACATGTTGTCTGTGTCCATGGGTCATCCATGCTAGTTGCTTGACTAAACTGTTCCCCTCCTTTGCCTCCTTCTCCACTCTGTGCATGGAAAGTGTGTTCCTTATAATCATGTCTATGATTCTGTTTTGTTTGCTTGTTTGCTTGTTTATTAGTCTCTTGTAAGATGCTACAAAACAAATCCCACTTACCATAGCAACAAGAAAAATAAAGCACTTAGGAATAAACTTAACCAAGGAAGTAAAGGACTTGTACTCAGAAAACTACAGAACATTGAAGAAAGAAATTAAGGAAAATACAAGTAAATGGAAGCATATACCATGTTCATGGTTGGAAAGAATTAACATCATTAAAATGTCCGTACTACCCAAAGCCATCTATAGGTTCACTGCAATCCCTGTTAAAACACCAATGTCATATTTCACAGAATTAGAACAAACACTTTAAAAAATCATATGGAGTCAAAAATGGCCCTGAATAGCTATAGCAATCCTGAGAAAGAAGAATGAAATAGGAAGAATCATAATACCAGATGTCAAGCTATATTACAAAGCCATAGTAATCAAAACAGTCTGGTACTGGCATCTTTCTATATTTATATGAGGTCTGTCCCAAAAGTATTGGCTATACAAACTGTTTTAATTATATTGATGTTGGTTTGGTGCTTTCAGAACAGACCTCATATGATAAGGGTCTTTGGTGAATGAGGGGGCCAGGAAAGTGGTAAGAACCAGAGTCTGAGTGAGAAATGAGAAGGTCCACTTCAGGAGTGGGGCTGTCCTCGACCAGGATACAGTGGAAACTAAGATTTTCTTCTCAGGCCAAGTTTTGGTGTCTGGCATGGTGCTCAGCCTGTATCATCATTCAGGTGCTCAATAAATACCTATTCTGTGGGCCAGGTGGTTTGGAGACTTGTGGCCATGTCCTACCTACCCTTGAATCAGTATTGTTTGGATGTATTTGGGTGATAAAACCTTTTACTTTCCACAGCCAGGATGTTGTATTGCCATTGGCTGCCAAATAAATGTTCAGTTTTATTACTGAAATAAATAGATAGATAAACAAATAAATAGAAGTATATGACTTACCTGCACTTGATGGCACTAGAACATGTTTTGTGACTATGATGATGAGAGCTAAACTGTCCATCCTCCTGACTACGTAGGAATGAATGTAGGGACCTCTGGGCTTGTCCTCCGTGATCAGGAGGAGGAGACAGGGCCGTGGGGATGGCACAGACCTCATGGGGTTCACAGATGCAGGGAAACAGCCCCCTGTTGACACCAAAATGTATGTTCAGGTTTTTCATGATCATGGCATTTCCATAACATTGCATCACATAGTGAGAAGGAAAGTGTTCCCTTCCCAGTTTTGCTTCAGTTCTTCTGATTACATAAGGAAATGGTCTCAATTGGGATAACACCTCTTTAGCACTTGCTTAATTTTCCTTAGTAAGACACAGAGAGCAGGCCTCGGACACAGAGCCACAGTGGCAAAGTGCCTAGTCAGGGGGTGATGGCATTGTCTTATTTTTGTTTCATTTATTCTTTTTTTGTTATCCTCACTAAGGATATGCTTATTGATTTTTAGAGAGAGAGAAAGGTGGGGGGAGAAAGAGAAACATTGATTGGTTGCTTTTTGTATGTGTCCCAACCGGGGATTGAATCTGCAACCATTTGGTGCACTGGACAATGCTCCAACCAACTGAGCCACCTGGCCAGGAAATTGCATTTATTCTATGTTTACATTCTGATGATGACAAATGTTAATGGTTTCCTACATATTGTAGTATAATAGTTTACTTTAAAATAAATATATTTAAATATAATAAAGGAGTTAACTTTTTTTTAAGTAAATAAAACAGGTGACATGCTGTTACAGCAAAGTCTGTGAAGGCAGCATGGCAATGATTCAACTTAGGAAATGCTTGCTGGTTTAAATGAAAATGCCTTAACTTGGAACATGGTCAACTATTTTTGCAATCTGTCACCATGGTGATTCTCAGGCCAAGAACGCCCTGGCCCACGCCCTGCAGTCCTCCCGCCACGACTGTGACCTGCTGCGGGAACAGTATGAGGAGGAGCAGGAAGCCAAGGCTGAGCTGCAGAGAGCGCTGTCCAAGGCCAACAGCGAGGTTGCCCAGTGGAGGACCAAGTACGAAACGGATGCCATCCAGCGCACAGAGGAGCTGGAGGAGGCCAAGTACGGGCTTCTAGGTTACAGGAGGGGAGGTGACCCCAGGCACAATGAAGGAATAAAGGATCTCTCTTTCCGAGCCTTGGGCTTTGCTTAAGCATTCACATAGGTGTTCTTGTCCTTCCTGTGGGATACTGTCCATTCCACCTGGTCCCCTTGGTGCCTCCTTATGACCTGCTTTGCCACCAAGCACATGGGGATCCTTCAGAGGTTACTTAAATCCTCTCCATTCATCTAATCCCAGGTCTGGCTCTTATCAAGTTCTAATCCTTACAGATGGTTTGTTTCTTTTCTGATATAACACTTCTGAAATAATCCACCTTTGCTAAGGGAAAAAAAAAAAAAAGAATCTTGGTTCTCTTAGGAAAAAACTGGCCCAGAGGCTCCAGGAAGCTGAGGAAAACACGGAGGCGGTGAGCTCTAAGTGTGCCTCCTTGGAAAAAACCAAGCAGCGGCTGCAGGGAGAGGTAGACGACTTGATGCTGGGTTTGGAGAGAGCCAATAGTGCCTGCGCCACCCTGGACAAGAAGCAGAGGAGCTTTGATAAGGTTCTTCTCTACTACTTGACAATAGCGCTGACGAACGTGATAGCCTTCCATGCCCACACGTGAGATGCACACACAACCTGGAGACCTCAATCTGAGCATCGAGTCCCAGTTTGGGGATGTTTGGGGATTTGCAACATCCCTTTATTTCTGTGATGCCCCCCAAATATAATTTTATATTTATTTGAAGCTAATTCAGTTTACTTTGAGATGAAAATACACGGGCAGGGGCATCAGAGGGGGGTTTCCTGCTCTAAAATGGGGGCCCCCATTTCTCTAGTCTTAAGGATGGAAGGGTAAATAAAACCTTGGAGTTGCTGACATTCCCCGGCCCATTCTGTTTCTTACATGTCCCTTTGTCATCTCTTAGGTCCTCGCAGAGTGGAAGCAAAAGCTGGATGAGAGTCAGGCTGAGCTGGAGGCAGCTCAGAAAGAGTCCAGGTCACTTAGTACTGAAATCTTCAAGATGCGGAATGCTTATGAGGAGGTGGTGGATCAGTTAGAGATGTTGAGGCGGGAGAACAAAAACCTACAAGGTAAGCTTTCTACCCCCTACAGGTGGATGATATCCCCTCCCCTATGTGGCCACAGCCCCTCTAAATGCCTCCTCCTTCCCGATGCCCCACAAAATCCTTACAGCTGCCCAGTTTACCTCGAGGTCTGAACTCTCCTGATGTAAGGCACAGTTGCAGCAAAGCCACATACATACATACTCAGAAACAAAGGGCATAGTGGGTTAGAGAACATTTCCCCAGAGTCTCTGTGTAGCTTTGTATCCTTGGGTATGTCACTAAGTCTCTTAGGACCTTACACTTCTGACCTACAGAGTTAAACCTGTAGTACCCTGGCCAGTACAACTCTTGTTGGTTGGAGCATTGTCTCATAAATAAAGAGCTATAGGTCCTACTTTGATCTGGGCGCATACAGGAGGCAACTAATATTTTCTCTCTCCCTTCCTCTCTCTCTAAAAGCAATAAAAAAATGTTTTTGTGTAAGGATTTTTTAAAATTACAACAGACTCTAAAGTGCCAAAAGATGATGATTTTATACATTTTCTGCACAAGTCTTTTCTGTGGTTTTCTGGACCACTGTATATACTTTGTGAAGTTCTAGGGCCACACACTGCCCTTGTCACCCCTTCTGCATAGTTCAGGTGAGGCTGCCCACCTGTGTTTTGCTGACACCTCACCCAAAGGGCTTCATGTATTCTCTCCCATATAAATGTTGTGAATCAATCACCAATCCCTAAATTGCCTGGCAAATGCCTGTTACAACAGCCTAAATCAAGTCTGTCCTTTGCAGAAGAGATTTCTGACCTAACTGAGCAGATTGCGGAGACTGGCAAGAATCTTCAGGAAGTGGAAAAGACCAAGAAGCAAGTAGAGCAAGAAAAGTCAGACCTCCAGGCTGCCCTGGAGGAGGTGGAGGCAAGTGTCTGGGATGTGACACACAGAAGTTCAGGAGAGCAGGACACTGAAGGGGAGAGACCGGTTTTTCTACTTAAGCTCCCTGCTTTAGGGCCTTTCCTGGCAGGAGGCCCTGAAGCTCCACCAGGAAGCACATCCAGCCATGCTGGGGACACAGCTGTGCTCTGCTGCTTCGTCTTCTGGTGTCCTCTAGTCCATCATATTTCCCCTTGTGACAATAAATGCATTTGTTTGTTATGTCCTCAGCGTCTTCCTTGCAGGAAGCAAACATCTGAGAACTTGCTCCAAATCCTCAGTTTTAGCAGAGTTACTCATGATCATCTCTGGCTAGTTAGAATTCTGTAGTCACAATCGTGCCTTGCATTGTCCTGATGTCACCATCAGCTGTGGCCAGTGCAGGCTGGGTGATTGACATGCTTCTCAGGAAATTTGCATAACATTAGCTAACGGGAGAGCAATTGCCCTGTCATTTTAGAGAATAGATTAGCTCCTGACTTAGAGTCTTATTAAAATACATGCTCTCAATAAAATGTTCACTAATTCAAAAAGATGCTGTGCCCCCCCACCCATCAAGAGCTGATTTTTAATAACAAAGTTTTAGTTCCAGTTTCATTACTATCATGACATTTGGGAGCAGATTATTTGACTGTTTTCAGTATTCTATTCATCTGTAAAATGAATAGATGATGATTTAAACCCATTTTATCGTAATGGGGATGAAAATACCTATTCGACCACAGCACTTCCAATCACTTCTTTGCTTTTACCAGGGCTCCTTGGAACATGAAGAGAGCAAGATTTTGCGTGTCCAACTGGAGCTGAGCCAGGTAAAATCTGAACTTGACCGCAAGGTTGCTGAGAAGGATGAAGAAATCGAGCAGCTGAAAAGAAATAGCCAGCGGGCATCAGAGGCCATGCAGAGCATGCTGGATGCCGAGATCCGGAGCCGCAATGACGCCCTGCGGCTCAAGAAGAAGATGGAGGGAGATCTCAATGAGATAGAGATTCAGCTGGGCCACTCCAACCGCCAGCTGGCCGAGATCCAGAAACACCTGCGTGCAGTCCAGGGTCAGCTCAAGGTGAGGCATGGCCTCTGGTGGGCCTGGCCGAGCCCTCAGCCTGCCCTGGCTGGCTCTGGCCTCACTTCTGGTCTCCCCTCAAGGACTCCCAGCTACAGCTGGACGACACCCTGAGGAGCAACGAGGACCTCAAGGAGCAGTTGGCCATCACGGAGCGCAGGAATGGCCTCTTGCTGGAGGAGCTGGAGGAGATGAAGGTGGCCCTGGAGCAGACAGAGCGGGCCCGCAGGCTGTCGGAGCAGGAGCTGCTGGATGCCAGCGACCGCGTGCAGCTT
Source organism: Noctilio leporinus (assembly GCA_004026585.1). NCBI lineage: Eukaryota > Metazoa > Chordata > Mammalia > Chiroptera > Noctilionidae > Noctilio > Noctilio leporinus. The sequence goes on along the minus strand of PVIW01004769.1, from coordinate 21,887 downwards.
CTGCACTCCCAGGTGCACCTGGCCGTCCTCTTGGCAGCCGTGCTTTCTATAACCTGGAGATAAAAGATCTTGTGTGTTGTGGGGCAGTCAGAGCAGGGAAGGGGGAATTATTGCATGAAAGACTGAAGAAGGTTTCACTGAAGAAGTAATATTGAAGCTATATCTTAGAAAGTTAGGCTTGTCTTTCAAAAATAATTGTTTTTGTTATTTTTACAAAAGTTTTCCAAAACTTTTTGTAAAATTTAGAAAATACAAGCAAACAAGTAGAAGAATATCAACCATGTCATTAACATTTTGCAAACTTTCATTCTAAGACCTTGTCTATGTACATAAATATTATATATTTTGTAAAAATGTGATCAAACTTTTTTCAATTTATTTTCATTTAACACTATGCCATAATATATTTCTACATCTTTAGATAGTCTTCTATGACTTTTTTTTTAATGTTCTTTTTGTATTCTTTTTTTTTTAATTTTATTGTTGTTGTATTACATCCATCCCCTTTTTGCTCCCCTCTGTCCCCCTCCCCACCCACCCATTCCCCCCAAAGTAAATCCCACCTGTTGTCCATGACCATGGTTCCTTTATACTAGGTTCTTGTCTAAGCTGCTTGACTATTTTTAATGGCAGAAAAGTGGCCCATTATAATTGTGTATTATGGCATTTTTATTTGACCACTTCCCTATGGTTGGATGTTTTAGATTGTTCTCCCAAAAAATTTACCAATAGACTGCAACGATGAACATCCTTATAACTAAGTTTTCACATATATTCATTATTGTTATTTTCCTATAGTCCTAGAAGTAAATAAGTTTCTAGAAGTAAAACTTCACAATCCAAGCAGTAAAGACACTTATAATATATTATAAACTGATCTTTAAGTTGTCTCAATTTTTATTTCCCATTGGGAAAACATATGAAAGCTCCTATAAATTCTCAAAGACCCTAGCTATTATTTTTTAAACTTCACCAATTTTATTGCTGAAAATACCTATCCTTAAAAGTTCTTATTTCTTTAACCATGGACATAGACAACAAGTGGGATTGACTTTGGATGGTGAGTGGATGGTGAAGGGGACAGAGAGAAGGCCAAAGGGGATGGACGTAATACAACAATAAAATTAAATTTATAAAAGTTCTTATTTCTTTAATTACTATTGAGGTAAAACATTTCATCATGTTTTTTTTTTTCCTTTTCATCTTCATATTTTTTGCCACTTGGATTTCTTATGTTGAGGCTCACCTACTTGTACGTTTTGTCCCTTTTTCTTATTGATTTGTCTTACATATCAAGGAAGGAAATTTTTCAGTAACATTGTAAATTTATCCAGTTTGCCCTCACTTTTACACATCCATTTATAATATAGTTTGATCATTATAATTATTTTTCACTTCATATATTTACATCTACAAGTGATTTCCTTTTTCCAACACCTTTTTTTTTTTTTGCATATGTTCTTCCTCAAATATTTGAAAGTCAATTTTTATCATATATTCAATTATTTTATGTGCAATTTTTTAGTCTGTCTGGGGACTTTCTGTTTGGTCAAAAATGAAACAGTGTCTAGAAAATCCCTATGTGAAAAATAAGAAATGAGGGGGCACATGCTTGGGTTGTGGGTCAGGTTCCCAGTTGAGGGTGTATGAGAGGCAATCGATCGATATATCTCTCATCCATTGGTATTTTCTCCCTCTCTTCCTCCCTCCCATCCCCTCTCTCCCTAAAATAAAATAAAATAAAGAAAGAAAATCTTTAAAAATTTTTAGTTAAAAAAAAAGAAATGAAACATAATCATGATTTATTTTCTTCCCCACCCAACTCTATCCCTTCCCATTGTTGAAATATATATAACCCACATTCTGGTATCTAATTTTTCTTATAGAACACAAGCCTGATAAATATCAAGAAAAAACTGGAAGCTGACATAGCCCAGTGCCAGGCAGAGGTGGAGAACTCCATCCAGGAGTCCAGAAATGCAGAGGAGAAGGCCAAGAAAGCCATCACAGATGTGAGCTCTGTTCCTCCTTTTCAGAGATGCCATTGGGAGATAATGAAGGGCCTTTAATCCCAGGCAGGACAAATAGGTTTCTTCTCCTTAAGACCAAGCTCAGTTAGTGGTGGCTTCCTGAAGAGATTGAATGATCAGAGGCAAAACAGGGAGGCAATGAGGGAGATGTGCATCAGCACCCACAGTATCAACCTTAGCAGCACCTTCCACATGCTCCAGGAAGGGATGGGTGGAGACCCACTAATGTTTTCTATGAACTTTACCAGGCAGCTATGATGGCTGAGGAGCTGAAAAAGGAGCAGGACACCAGTGCCCACCTAGAGCGGATGAAGAAGAACCTAGAGCAGACAGTAAAGGACCTGCAGCACCGTCTGGATGAGGCTGAGCAGCTGGCCCTGAAGGGAGGGAAGAAGCAGATCCAGAAGCTGGAGAACCGGGTAGAGTGGCCTGAGAGGACTCTCTGTCAAAGCAATACCAATTCAACTGCCTCAGGCAGAACCACAAGCCAGAAATTTAAGTGCTGGTAAAGGGGTCACTGATGAGCAGACTGCAGACTTAGATTCAGACCACTTGCAAAATTCCTGTGAGCCAAATTTCCTACCTATTTCTTTTTCACTGGCCCCTATACCCCAACACACACAAATCCACTTTGGAATGCCTATGCCTCAATAACTATAGAGCAATGACACTTTAATTTATTTATTTTAAGATTTTATTTATTATTTTCAGAGAGGGGAAGGTATAGATGCAGAGAGGGAGAGAGACATCAATGTATGGTTGTCTTTCACCTGCCTCCAGCTACGGACCTGGCTGGAGACCTGGCTTGCACCCTGGTTATGTGCCCTGGCTGGGAATCAAAGCAGTGACCATTGGGTTCACAGGATGGTGCCTTATCCACTGTGCCACCAACCATGGCTTGACACTTTTATTTTGTATTTAATCTTTATTGTATTTTTCCATTACCATTTAGCCCCCTTATACCACCCTCCCCTGCAGCAATCACCGCACTTGTCCATGTCCACAAGTCCTTTTTCCTTTTTGCTCAATCCCTCCACCACCCCACTTCGCAAACCCCTCACTAGCTATCATCCTACCCTCCATCTATAGCTCTGTCTGTTTTGCCTGTTAGTTCAGTATATTCATTAGATTTCACACAGTGAGAAATCATATAGTATTTGTCTTTCTCTGACTGGCTTATTTCACTTAGCATAATGTTTTCCAGGTCTATCCATACTGTCCAAAGAGTAAAATTTTCTTCCTTTTTACAGCTGAGTGGTATTCTATTATGTAAATGTCCCACAGTTGCTTTATCCACTCATCTACTGAAGGACATTTGGGCTGCTTCCATCTCTTGGCAATTGTAAATAACGCTGCAATGACCATAGGAGTGCTAATGTTCTTTTTGAATTAATATTTTGGGTTCCTTCAACTATATTTCCAGACATGGGAATCACTGGGTCAAAAGGCAGATCCAGGGTTAAGACCCACAGAGGCCTAACACCCTCTACACCCTGCCTTCTGCCTCTGCCCTGTTTTCCTTGTGGCCGTGCTGTCCTCATGACTGTAAGACCCACCCTAGGCTCAGCAGTGATTTTCCGTAAGGGGCTTGCTCACCATGCTGTGCCCATAGGTTTCTATTCAGGGCTGGGGGAACCGGGCCGGTGGACAGAGCAATGCCACATGTCACCCCTCCTAGGCTGTCATGGACTCGGGCTTTCCCCTACCTCTGAGCTCTTGATGCTGCTATCCTCCACCAAGTGCCCCGTGTGCTCCACAGCTGACACCCGCCCATGCCCTCTGTGAGCCTGCCCAGGCTGCTCACCTAATGCTTTCTCTGTCTCGTCCTGTCTCCTGTGGATGGAATCAACCAAGTCTACTTATGCCTGTTTGCATTACGGTTAACATATTAAAACATGGACTCAACTTGAAAAAAAAAAAAAGGCAGATCCATTTCTAATTCTTTGAGGTATCTCCATACTGCTTTCCACAGTGGCTGTGCCAATCTGCATTTTCACCAACAGTGTTTCCCTTTGTCCTCATCCTCACCAGCCCTTGTTGTTTGTTGACTTACTGATGATAGCCATTCTGACAGGTGTAAGATAGTATCTCAATGCATTTCTATGAGTATTGACTTTGAACATCTGTATGTCCTCTTTAGAAAAGTGTCTATTCAGGTTCTTTGCCCATTTTTAAATTGGATTGTTTGATTTTTTTGGTGTTGAGTTTTTAAAGTACATTTTTTTGTACTTTAATTTTATTTTATTGTTGCTGTATTCATTTATCCCATTTTCTCCCACTTCTCTCCCCTGCCCCACTCTTCCCATCCACCATTCCACAGTCAATTCCACTTGTTGTCCATGTCTACAGTTCATCCATATCAGTTTCTTCCTCGCCTCTTTCTCTTCCTTCCCCCTTCCCTCTCCCCTCTGCACATTGAAAGTCTATTCCTTGTTTCCATGTCTCTGGTTCTGTTCTGCTTGTTTGTTTATTTTGTTCATTGTTCTCTTGTATGGGGTGAGATTATATGGTATTTATCTTTCACTGACTGGCTTATTTCACTAAGCATAATACTCTCCAGTTCCATCCATGTTTTTGCAAAAGGTAGGAGATTCTTCTTTCTTCCTGCTGCGTAGTATTCCATTATGTAAATGTACCAAGGTTTTTTGACCCATTCATCCACAAATAGGCACTCAGGCTGTTTCTAGCACTTGGCTATTGTAAATAGTGCTGCTATAAACATAGGGGTACATACATTCTTCTGAATTGGTATTTCAGGGTTCTTTGGGTATAATCCTAGCAGTGGAATTGCTGGGTCAAAAGGTAATTCCATTTTTAGTTTTTTGAAGAAATTTCATACTCTTTTCCATAGTGGCTGTACCCTATCTGCTTTTCCACCAACAATGCACCAGAGTTCCCTTTTCTCCACATCCCCACCAGCACTTGTTGTTTGTTGATTTGTTAATGATTGCCATTCTGACAGGTGTGAGGTGGTATCTCATTGTGGTTTTAATTTGCATCTCTCTGATTGTTAGTGATATTGAGCATTCTTTCAAATGCCTATGGGCCCTTTGTATATCCTCCTCAGAGAAGTATCTGTTCAGGTTCTTTGTCCATTTTTTAATTGGTCTGTCTGTCCACTAGTGTTGAGTTGCCTAAGTTCTTTATATATTTTAGAGGTATCATTGGCAAATATGTTTTCTCATAGGGTTGGTTCCCTTTTAATTTTGCTGATGTTTTCTTTAGCTGAACAGAAAGTTTCAGTTTGATATAGTCCCATTTGTTTATTTATTCCTTTATTTCCTTTGCCCTCAGAGAAGTATCAGTGAAAATATTACTGCATGGGATATCAGAAATTTTACTTCCTATGTTTTCCTCTAGGACTTTTATGGTGCCACAGCTTATATTTAACTCCTTTATCCATCTTGAATTTATTCTGGTGTATAGTGTAAGTTGGCGGTCTAGTTTTATTTTTTTGCATGTTGCTGTCCAGTTCTCCCAACACCACTTGTTGAAAAGGCTATTTTCATTCCATTTTATGTTCCCTCCCCTTTGTCAAATAATTGACCATAGAGTCCTAGGTTTTATTCCAGGTTCTCTATTCTGTTCCATTGATCTATATATCTATTCTTATGCCAGTACTAGACTGTTTTGATTACAGTGTCTTATAGTATAGTTTGATATTTGGTGTTGTGATTCTTCCTACTTAGTTCTCCTTTCTCAAGATGGCTGTGGCTATTTGTGGTCATTTTTGGCTTCATATAAATTTTTGAGGTATTTTTTCTAGATCTGTGAAATATGCATTGGTATTTTAATTGGGATTGCATTGAATTTATAGATTGCTTTGGGTAATATGGACATTTTAATGATGTTAATTCTTCCCATCCATGAACATCCATTTATTGCATCTTCATTAATTTCCTTCTTCAGTTCCGTAGTTTACTGAGTACAAGTCTTTTACTTCCTTGGTTAAGTTTATTCCTAAGTACTTTATTTTTCTTGCTGCTATGGTAAATGGGATTTGTTTTCTAACTTCTATCTCTGATGTTTCATTGTTGGTATACAAAAATGCAGTCAGGGCACATAACCAAGTTGAAAGCCAAGTCTCTAGCTGGGTTCATAGCTGGAGGCAGGTGAAAGGCAACCATACATTGATGTTTCTCTCCCTTTCTTCCTCCCTCCCTGCCCTTATCTCTAAAAATAATGAATAAAATATACTTTTTTAATTCCTTTGATTTCTGAACATTGACTTTATATCCAGCTATTTTGCTAAATTTCCTTATTAGGTTCAGTAGGTTTTTGATATGGTCTATCAGGTTTTGTATGTACATTATCATGTCATATGCGAATAATGGCAGTTTAACTTGTTCCTTTCCAATTTGGATACCTTTGTTTCCTTTTTCTTGTTGGATCACTATGACTGGAACTTCTAAAACAATGCTGAACAAAAGTGGAAAGAATGGATGGCCTTGTCTTGTTCCTGATCATAAGGGGAAAGCTTTTAATTTTTGCCCATTGAGTATGATATTGGCTGCAGGTTTCTCATACATGGCCTTTATTATGTTGAGGTATGCTCCCTCTATTCCCATTTTACTGGGCATTTTTATCATAAATGTTTGCAGTACCTTATCAAATGCTTTTTCAGCATCTATTGATATGATCATATAGCTTTTGCCTTTCATTTTGTTTATGTGGTGTATCACATTTATTGATTTGAAAATGTTGTACCATCCTTGCATCCTTGGGATGAATCTCACTTGATCATGGTGTATGATCTTTTTAATGCATGCTGGATCTGGTTGGCCAATATTTTGTTGAGAACTTTAGCATCTATGTTCATCAGTGACATAAACCTATAGTTTTCTTTCTTAGTTGTGTCTTGACCTGGTTTTGGGATTAGAATAATTTAGCTTCATAAGAGTTTAGGAGTTTTCCCTCTCCTCAGATTTTTTGGAATAGGTTGAGAAGGATAGGAGTTAGTTCTTCCCTAAATGTTTGGTAAGAGCCCCATTTGGTCTGGGGCTCTTGTGGACTGGGAGTTTTTTGATTACTACTTTAATTTTGCTAGTTGTTATTGGTCTATTCAGGATTTCTGCTTCTTCTGGATTCAACTTGGTGAATCATGTGTTTCCAGAAATTTGTCCATTTCAGGCAGATTGTCAAATTTCTTGTCATATAATTGTAGTAATTTTTTACAATCCTTTGTATTTCTGTGGTATCAGTTGTGATTTCTCCTCTGTTGTTTCTGATTTTGTTTAGTTGTATCCTCTCTCTTTTTTACTTGATGAGTGTTGTTAAAGTCTTGTCAATTTTGTTTATTTTTTCAAAGAATCAGCTCCTAAGTTTATTGATTCTTTGAGTCATATTTTTAGTCTCTGAGTAATTTAATTCTGCTCTGATCTTGATTATTTCCTTCCTTCTACTTGCTCTGGATTTTGTTTGTTGTTGCTCCTCTAGTTCTTGTAACTTTATGGTTAGGTTGTTAGTATAAGTTTCTCCTAACATTTTAGGTAGGCCTGATTGCTATGAATTTCCCTCTGAGGACTGTGTTTGCTGTGTCCCATAGGTTTTGGGCTCTTGTGTATTCATTTTCATTTGTTTCCAGAAACTTTTTGATTTCTTCTTTGATCTCATTGTTAACCCATTCATTACTTAATAGCATGCTGCTCAGTCTCCATGAATTAGAATGTTTTGCTTTTTTCCCCTTTAGATTGGTTTCTAGTTTCAAGCCATTGGTTTCTAGTTTCAAGCCATTGTGATCTGAAAAGATGCTTAATATGTTTTCAATTTTCTTGTGTTTGTGGAGGCTTGTCTTATATCCTACCATGTGGTCTATCTTTGAGAATGTTCCATGTGCATTTGAAAAGAATATGTATTTTGCTTCTTTGGGTGAAAAGTTCTGTACATATCACCTAGATAAGTCCATTTCATCTAGAATGTTGTTTAATGCCACAATATCCTTGGCACCTTTTTGCTTGGAAGATCTGTCATTGTTGATAATGGGGTATTAAAATCCCCTACTACATATTAGTGTGTTGCTGTCTATATCCTTCTTAAAGTCCTACATGATTTTTCTTATATATTTGGGTGCTCCTACGCTGGGTGCATGTAGTATATTTACATGGGTTATACCTTCTTGCTGGATGGTTCCCGCAACTATTATGAAATGTCTTTCTTTGTCTCTTCTATGGCCTTCATTGTAAAATCCATTTTTTTCTGAAATGAGTATTGCTACCACAGCCTTTTTTTTTTTCATGCCCATTTGCTTGAAATATATTTTCCATCCCTTCACTTTCAGTCTGTGTTGATCTTTTGTTCTGAGGTGGGTCTCTTGTAGACAGCATATATGTGGGTCATGTTTTCTTATCCACTTACCTACCTTATATCTTTTGAGTGGTGTGTTTAATTCATTTACATTTAAGGTTATTATTGACAGATACTAATTTATTGACATTTTTCCCCTTTGTACCTATGTTCCCCTCTATCTTTCTCTGTTTCTTCATATTTTTAAATCAGGCTTTTTAGCATCCCTTGTAATGCAAGTTTAGTAGAGATATATCTTTTTTTTTTAATTTTATTGTTGTTGTATTACATCCATCCCCTTTTTGCTCCCCTCTGTCCCCCTCCCCACCCATCCATTCCCCCCAAGTCAATCCCACCTGTTGTCCATGTCCATTATTCCTTTATACTAGGTTCTTGTCTAAACTGCTCCCCTTCCTTGCCTCTGCTTCCCCGCTTCCCCCAACCCACTTCCCCCTGACCACTGAAGGCCTATTCACTGTATTCATATATTTGGTTCTGTTTTGCTTGTTGTTAGTTTTGTTCATTATTGTCCTGTAATGGGTGAGATCATATGGTATTTGTCCTTCACTGACTGGCTTATTTCACTAAGCATAATACTCTCCAGCTCCATCCATGTTGTTGCAAAGGGTACAAGTTCCTTCTTTCTTTCTGCTATATAGAATTCCATTGTGTAAATGTACCAAAGGTTTTTGATCCAATCGTCCACTGATGGGCACTTAGGCTGTTTCCAGCACTTGGCTATTGTAAATAGTGCTGCTATAAACATAGGTGTACATAGGTTCTTATGAATTGGTGTTTCAGGATTCTTTGGGTATAGTCCAAGTAGTGGAATCGCTGGATCAAATGGCAGTTCCATTTTTAGTTTTTTAAGGAAACCCCATACTGTTTTCTACAGTGGCTGCACCAGCCTGCATTCCCACCAACAATGCACGAGGGTTCCCTTTGCCCCACATCCTGGCCAACATTTGTTGTTTGTTGATTTGTTGATGATTGCCATTCTGACAGGTGTGAGGTATTATCTTATTGTGGTTTTAATTTGCATCTCTCTGATGACTAGTGATGTTGAGCATTCTTTCATATGCCTCTGGGCCCTTTGTATATCTTCCTCAGTGAGTTATCTGTTCAGGCCCTTTGCCCATTTTTTAATTGGGCTGTCTGTCTCCCTGGTGTTGAGTCACATTAGTTCTTTATATATTTTGGAGATCAAACCCTTGTCATTATTTTCAGATGATATGATAGAGATGTATTCTTTTAGCCTTCTTTTGTCTGGGAAACTTCTTAATTCACCTTCCATTTTGAATGAGAGCCTTGCTGGGTAGAGTAGTCTTGCAGGCCTTTGTTTTCCATTACTTGGAATATTTTTTTGCCATTCACTTCTGGCTTGTAGTGTTTCTGTTAAGAAATCAGTTGATAACCTTATTGGAGCCCCCTTATATCTTATTAGCTGTTTCTCTCTTTATGCTTTGTTTGAAATTTGCCATTTTAATCACGATGTGTCTTGGAGTAGGTGTGTTTGGGTTCATCTTCATTGGAACCCTGTGTGTTTCCTGAACTTGAGTGACATTTTTGCTCATCAAGTTAGGGAAGTTTCCTATCATTACTTTTTCAAACAAGTTTTCCATCCCTTGTTTCTCTTCTCCTGATATCCCTATGATATGGATATTACTGTGTTTCATGTTGTCCTGCAACTCTTTTAAAACCTCTTCATTCTTTTTCAGTCTTTTTACATTCTGTTGCACTGTCTTGGAATATTTTTCGATGTTGTCCTCCAGCTCGCTGATCCAATCCTCTGCTTCCTCTATCTAGCCTGCTGTTGATTCCTTCTACTGTATTCTTCAATTCAGAAATTGTATTCTTCATTTCCTTCTGGCTCTTATTAATAGTTTCTATGTCCTTTTTTAATGCTGGTGTAGTTCTCAGTAAATTCCTTGTAGCTTCCCTGGAGCTCTTTGTAGTTCTCCTGGAGTTGTTTGTAGTTTTCTTTGGGCTGAGCTCATTGAGCTTCCCTATCATCATTATTTTGAATTCCATATCTGATAGTTTGATTGCCGGTATTTCATTCAGCAATCTTTCTTGGGATTCCTCCATTCCTTTTGTTGATGGATTGTTTCTTTTCCTCCCCATTTTTAGGTGCCTCTTCTTGTTTGCTTTGCTTTTTAGATTGAGCTTTTATTGAGTTCCTGTCTTTGTGATGTGACCTTCTGTCGTGTAGAGGTGCACTTTATTTACTTCCTGGATTCACCTATGGTGATGTCAGATTATTCCATACTCTGGGCCTAGTCAGCCTTTTGGAGCCAACCAGAGATCCATTGTCTGTCCATGCCTTTCAGTTTTTAATCCAATTTATTTGTGTTCAGCTATCAGGTGTAGGTACTGCAGGGCAGGATGGATTAGCTTTGTTGTAAACTAATCAATCTGTGATCAGTGTTCACCTTTGGCACCACTGGGCAGAGCCAGTTAATTCAGTTGTAACCCAATCACACTGTGATCAGCCACCAGGCTCAGACACAGCTAGGCTGGACAGATTGATTCAGTTGTAATCCTATTGATCTGTGATCAGCCACCAGACTTAGGCATCACTGGGAAAGACAGATTGATTCAGTTGTAAATCAATGAATCTGTGATCAGCCATCAGGCTCAGGCACCACTGGGCAGGGCAGATTGAATCCAATGGGCAGAACTATGATGACCCCTCAGGTGGAAACTGGTTGGCGTAGCATAGTCTGCCTGTGGTGTGGAGGATGAGTCAGCTTTGGGACCTTATCTGCTGCTCCCTCATTTCTCTCCTCCAAACAACTGCTCCAAACTCTCCTTAAGAGTTTTTATTCCACTCTGCCCTCCCTCTGCTGGAGCCCAGGATAAGTGGGTGCTAATGCGTTTTTGTTTGTGGTCACTTTAGTAATTCTTTGTCTCTAGGGCTCTCAGGTTAGCAAACTCCATGGCTGTTTTGCTTTTCATAGCTGAATGCTGTTTGGCTCTCAGCGATGTTGCTATAGGCTGTGTTGCTGTAGGCTCTCAAGTAGGGGTTTAGAACCCTCCCTTTTCAGGCGGAGCCCCTGGCTCTGTCCCTTCAGCTGCTGCCAACAGTGGGAGCCCAGCCAGCTCTCTGTGTCTCCACAATTCCTACCAGTCACATTGTAATGAAGCATCCCCTTCTGTTCTGTCTGTGGTTATAAGGCTTTTTTCCAACTGGTGATCTGTTGGATGAATTTTTTCCCAATTAAGTTGAAATTCCAGATTGGTCCTGGGAGGAGGTTGGTGTAGCTCCACTTATTCCTCTGCTATCTTGATTTCCCCTGTGCATACTTTCTAAATTTTGAATATTAACCCCTTATCAGGTGTATTGGTGAAAATGTTCTCCCATTCTGTGGGTTGTCTTTATTTTGTTGATGTTTTTCTTTGCTGTGCAAAACCTTTTTAGTTTGATGTAGTCCCATTTGTTTTTTCTTTTGTTCCCCTTGCCAGGGGAGATATATCCAATAAAAAATTGCTATGGGCGATGTCCAAGGTTTTGCTGCCTATATTTTCTTCAAGGATTTTCATGGTTTCAGGTGTAACATTTAAGTCTTTGATCCATTTTGAATTTATTCTTGTTTGTGGTGTAAGAAGGTAGTCTAGTTTTATTTTTCTACACATATCTGTCCATCTTTCCTGTTACCATTTACTGAATAAACTATCTTTAACCTATTTTATGTGCTTACTTCTTCTGGGTTTATTTCTGGGCTCTTTATTTTGTGCCATTGATCCATGTGTCTATTTTTATGACAGTACCATGCTGTTTTTATTACTATGGCCTTGTAGTATAGTTTGATATTAGGTAGCATGATTCTTTCTCAGGATTGCTGTTGACATGCAGGGCCTTTTGTGGTTCCATGTAAATTTTTGAAGTATTTGTTCTAGTTCTGTGAAATGTCATTGGAATCTTGATAGGATTTGCATTGAATCTATAGATTGCTTTGGGTAGTATGGATATTTTAATACTGTTAGATCTTCCTATCCATGAACACAGTATGTGCTTCCATTTATTTGTATATTTTTCAATTTCTTTCTTCAGCATGTAATGATATTTTTAATGGTCCACATTCTGGTTTTATACAGTTTCAGATCCATATAAGTGGGGCAAAATATACTTTACAGTCATAAAATTATACATATTAGTGGAACTTAAATTTTGGACCAACCTCCACTTTCATCAAAAATGGCCCATCCTGTGTAAACTGGAGTCTCCCTGTGTCCCATTTCTGGGTTTCTTTCCCTTCCCGGATTTCCTGATCTCTAAATGTGATCTGTATTTCTGGTATATTTCTCACTGTGTCCTACATGAAGAGTGCCTCTTGCTTCCTCCAGGCTAGTGCACCAGGGAATTCAATGAGCCACACTGGACAGCCATGTTTCTTCTTCATCTGGGAGTGTATTTTGTAGTTGTTTAGTTTCTTTGCAGATTGTTTCCTTTGTTTCGTGTTTCCCTTGCTTTTTCCCACTCAGGCCTGTGATAATTTATGTAATTTGTTTTTTAAAAAATGGGCTCCACTACCAGTTAACATTTTGAAGAAAGGCTGTGTGGAGGAGGTTGTCAGGATGTCTCTGTTATTCCCAGGAAAGAGGGGAAATGAAAGAGTGGGAGGAAAAGAGGAGGAGGAGGTGACAGGAGAAGGAAACCACTTCTCCCTGCAGGGAAGATCCAAATACAGTATTTTTTTTTTTTTTTTCAGATTTTATTTATTATTTCCAGAGAGAGGAAGGGAGAGAGAGAAACATCAATGTATGGTTGCCTTTCACCTGCCTCCAGCCACGGACATGGCTGGAGACCTGGCTTGCAACTTTGTTATGTGCCTTGTCTGGGGAATTGAACCAGAGACCTTTGGGTTTGCAGGCCAGCATCTTATCCACTATGCCACCAGCCAGGGCCCCAAATACAGTCATTCTTTATGCCAGTCTCCCATAGAGGTGATGGCCAGCACTTGTACACTTTAAATGTGAAAGGGTTTTTGGTTTTTCTTTTTAACATGGTTTTGTTAATTTGTTTTTGCTAAAAACTATAAGATATGAGTAACAAAAGTAAACACCATGGATGTTAGGGTTTCAAAAACTCTCTAAATGCTTAATTATTCCCAGTACTATTCTATTAAAATGAGCTTTGACCTGTCCTTCTTGTGGATCCCCCCTCAAGGGAAAGACTAGATCCCTTGCCACCCTCTATGATTCTTTGACTCCTGGTTGGCAGGGGGCCCTCAACTAGCCTCCCCCTGGCACAATGAGGATCCTTCAAAGTCCACCAATCGCCAGCTGCCCAGTTATCTTGGTTTCATAAACCTTACCGAGGCCTACAGAACACTCCCAAAGAAATGATGTTTTGTAGAACTTGATGGAAGACAGCTTCCCAGGACCCATAGGTTAGGGGATGTAGGGGTAGGGATCTTGTTTGGAACAGATCCCAGAGTTAGTCTGTTCCACAAAGTTGATCTGGTGAGTCTGCAAGCCCAGAGCCACCCCATTTCTTGGTTCTCCCTCTCTCTGAATTATGCAGTTGGGGCCACAGTTGGTGACCTGAGTTCTCAATGGCTGTCCTTTGCCATCAAGACTTCAGGAAAGGTGGAATCAGTTATAAAATTAACAACACCTGTGTCATGCTTTACCATTTAAAAATATTTCCACATCTCTTATCTAATTCGATTCCTACACTGGGGATAGCTTGGGCAAGAATTATAATCTCCATCCCCAGTGAGAGCAGCTGCCTTGCTTTGGATCACTCAGCTGGGCCTGGAAGTTGAGCACACCTTGGACTCCTGGCTCAGGTTCTCTCAATGACCCCCAGATCTTCCTGATCAGGGATCAGGGCCACAACCAACAGTCATACAGTTTTCGCCTGCAGAGACAAGTTGGGCTGAAGCACAACTCTTGCCCAGCTGTGTGGCCCCAGAAGAAGGACATCTTTGCAAAGCCAGACCCAGTAGCCAAGCTGTATGCACTTGATACTGTCCCTGATTAAAGAGGGACATTTGTTCTCTTTTGCACAAAGAACAAAATGTGGTTTCTGGGTCCTCAGAGGAAACACTTTCGCAAAATATTTAGAGGATCTTGAGTTTATGCTAAAATGACAAATGCATGAGTCCACAAGGAAAGCCTGGGAGAGGTGACTTCAATTCTGCATTCTCTTCCCCACCCGCAGGTGAGGGAGTTGGAAAATGAGCTTGATGCTGAGCAGAAAAGAGGAGCTGAAGCTCTGAAAGGGGCCCACAAATATGAACGAAAAGTCAAGGAAATGACTTACCAGGTAGAACTCCCAAACCTTGAGTGATGCTCTGTTGAGCAGAAGCAGTGGTGGGTTGGGGATTCCTGGCACCACGTTCTGTGTGTAGGCTGAGGAGGACCGCAAGAATATCCTCAGACTCCAGGACCTGGTGGACAAGCTGCAGGCCAAAGTAAAGGCATACAAGAGGCAGGCTGAGGAGGCTGTAAGTGGCGGGGCAGGGCAGGGCAGGGTGGGGTGGGGTGGGGCGGAGGGGGAGGATACCTCGGTAGCCCACATCAGCCCGAGTGTCCCCCAGACCTGAGTGGAGGTGTGTTCCTGTTTCCTACAGTCCATGGAACCTGAGGCCTAAGTTTTCACAGGCTGTAAAAACAGAGACACTTGTACTCTGCCCTCCCTGGTCTTTATGGCACAATCCTGCCCCATGTCCTCCTCCTGTGTACCCTTGCCTCAACCCATGTGATCCATCCCCCTCCATCCATTCACTCGACCTCAGCCCACCTCATCCTACTCCACCCAGTCCACCCCAGAGCATCTTAGCCCACCTGCCAGCTGCTCTTCACCTTCACTCCCTTACCACCCTCAGCCCACCCCACCAGACCTCCCCACCCCTATGACCTCACCTTGGACACCTCATCCTAGTCTACATCATCTTGACAATCCCCACCTTCTCACTCCACCGGCCTCTCTGGTCCCCACAACCTGGTCGTCCTTCCCCTAATGCCCACCACGCTAGCTCTTCCTTTTGTATCTTCCCTTGATCAAAGAAGGAGAACCAACCGGGAAGAAATGGAATGAGCTGAAACTGGCACTTTCCAAAGTATCTTTGGGGACTTTAGGTCTGAGGGATATTAATAGCAGGACACTGGGGGCTACGGAAGGGAAGAGTGTTTTCTCTTATAGAAAAGAAATAAATTGGGAAACGCTGGGTTAAACAAAGTAGAAATGGTGGTTTTACTTCAATGATACTCTGATTTTGTAGATGGTACATAACTAACTCTTCCAAGTGGAAAAGACATTCTAGAATGTAGCCTTTCCCACACTAAATGGATCTGGGAATGCTTTCATTATATGCAGAGCATCCCATAGGACTAGTGTTCTGAGGAACCAACTTCGGGCACTCTGTCCTCAATAAATAACTAAACATAATGGCTTCTCTCTTTGTCCTCTTTCTTTCTTGCCCAGCAGTCTGGTTGGTTCTGTCTTGACATCAGGGAGGCAGATCTAAACTGGTTACAGTTGGGGGGTGGGGAACCTTTGCGTCCATCACATTAGTATAGTAGCAGCAGGACTGGCCAGCCTAGAGGGTGTCCAGAGGCCCCCTTGGTCAGGAACCCTTGGCTCACACTAAAATCCATACAATGGCCTGACCAGAGGCAGAAGGTGCTGGGAGCAGGAAGAGGGCAAGGGGGACATGAGCCATTGGTCTCTGACACTTCCAGGTGCCTTGGGAAGATTCTAGACTTGGGTCTCTTTCGAAGAGTTCCAATGGGAGAGAGCATAAAAGAGAGGTATGGGGAGATGGGTGCAGTTTGCATCCTCACCCCTAGAGAGCTCTGTTTTCTCTCCTTTGCCATCAGTGAATCCAGGACCCAAGCTCTCCTAGCTCCCTAGTTTCCCAGAGGCCTGCTGAGCCTGGGGGCCTCAGAGCCAGAGTAAGGGGCTTCCTCAGCCTCCTCCCACATCCCCCACCTTCCATTCAGGAGGAACAGGCCAACACACAGCTGTCCAGGTGCCGGAGGGCCCAGCACGAGCTGGAGGAGGCCGAGGAGCGGGCTGATATCGCCGAGTCCCAGGTCAACAAGCTGCGGGCCAAGAGCCGAGAGGTTGGGGGCCAGGTGAGACCTGACTTCTTCCCTAGAGGCCCTGAACCCAGGACCAAGAGAGCACCCTGGGGGAGTTCAGCAGGTACCTGGGGGTGCCTCTTCCCTGCTCCTGGTTGTCGCAGATGCCACTACTTTAGCCAGAACCCTGTGGTTCCTGGCTCACAGGAAAACAGCAGTGAGGGACCAGAGGCCACACATCTTTCCATTCCCAACCCTCCCTGCTTTCTAGCAGACATGGCCCTGCTCTAGGGGCCTAAAAGCTTTGTTTTTGTAACGCCATTCCTTAATATTTTTTCTGAAGTTCCACCCTTTCCAGCTTGGAAGACCGCACTCAGCCTCGCCTTCAGTTTGACTCATATCCTGTGTACAATTTGTTTTCTCTCTCATAGAAGATGGAAGAATGAGGCCCTCCTGATGCCTGTTACTATGGGCACCTCTGGGAGAGTGGAAGGAAGATATGAGAAATAAATTCTCCTAACTGCTCAGATACTCAGCTTTGCTGTGTTTATTATTCAGTCCACTGCTCTTCCATGAGAGGTTTTTAGATCCTTACATGATCTCTTATTCATACAAAGAAAGCAAGGAATGTGAAAGCAGAGCCTCCTTGCCCCAGTGCCAGATAAATCACTGGCTTCCACGGCATTAAAAATGAAGACCCTTTCAGATTGCTACAGCTTCTGCTCTTCCTAGGAACTACTGATCTTTCCGATTCAGTTTGCTATTATTTCCCTAAATTTACAGGTAGAGAAACTGGGCCCATATTGGTTAAGCACTCTGACTGCAGTTGTCCAAGACAGAGTGGAGACTAAAACCAAAAGTCACAGACTCCCAGACAGGGCTCTTTCCACCAAGCAACTCTGCCTCCCACCCCGTCCCTCTTAGAACCATGTCTATACCCTTCTCAGATCCACCCACAACTCCTGTAATGTCTGAGAGGTACTAGGTGCACTCAAATGCATGCATTCCTGGGAAGGCAGATACTTTGGAACGCTAGATAGGGGCTTACCTGTCTTGTGCGCCTTGCTTTTCCTGGCTGGGGTCACTCCTCTCTACCTACATAGATCCTCCTCACAGGGCACAGGGTCAAGAGGTGAAGGGAGCAGGTGAGCCAAAGGAGCCACTGACTTCCAAAGTCAGGGCTGAGACTGGGGCCAGGCACCAATGAAAGAGTTGCTGCTAGTTTTAGGGCTCACTTCCAGACCCCAGGGATCCCACTAATTCTGATTATGTGAATTTGCTTACCCCGAAGGGGTGGAAATGTAGCATGATAGAAGAAGGGAAGGACTAGGGGCCAAGAAGACATCTGAGTCCCTGCCTGACCACTTAAAAGCTGTAGCTGTGTGGTCTTGAGTTGGTTATAGGTATTCTCTGAACCTGTTGTCTGGATGGGCAACAGTCTGTGGCTTGGGCTGTATCCCTAAGGCGCTTCCTCTGGTTTTAGGAGTCATACACCATCCAGTTGGAGGTCATCCAAAAAATTCCTGTGATACCCACTCCTCCCTGACACCCCAACAAAAGCAGATCTGAATTCCACCTGCCCAACCACTCCCCAGTTCACATGGGCTCTTTAGAAAGAAGCTACCCCCAAGCATCTCTGTACTTACTTACACCCCAACATCCTAGCCCCAGGCCCCCTGATTCTGAGTTAGAAGAGAAAGAACATTCCTATATCCTTCAAAGTACATAACTGTCTTATACAACATAAGAATCCCAATCAATAGAGTGGAGAGATAAATGAATGAATGAGAATCTTTCACACCTAACACCAAGAATGCTCTGACAACAATAAAATATTTTTTAAAATAATTTTCTGAGGCCTGGACGAAAGAGAAGGGAATGAACATGAGGTTCCTGCGCTTAAGTGTTTCTCCCCAGCATGCGCATGTCACGTTCCAGCTGGCAGCTGGAAGCCAAGTTTAAGGTCTTGGGCTCTTTGGTTTGATATTCCTGCCCACTCTGGAATGAACAGGGAAGTGCAAGGGGACTTGCACACAGTGAGAGAGAGAGTACGCAGGACAAAGCTTGGGCTTCTGTCTTGGTACATCATACTTTGCAGGAAACATTGGGTAGGTCCAAGAATGCCTCTCAGCCTCAACATGGGGCTAAAGTCTGGGCACTTCTTGTCTTCATAATGGTGTTGAAAAAATCCTGTGATACTGTGTAGAAGGTCTCCTCCACTAAACAGTACTGCCCAAACTGGAGGTGGTATTGTGTCTGTTTTACTAACAATAGTAATAACAATGTCATTGTTGTTGTTTGTTATTATTGTAATTATTATTACTCAGCTGTGAAACCTAGCCACCAAACCTGGACTTGGAGCCCTGTGGCCTTAAGGGAGCAGAGCCTACCATGGCCTACAAAGCCCCTTCAAAACAGAGCTTTGCTGCCACCTCCTGGCTGTGGAAAGGCAGGATTTTCATTTTGCAAATGACTTAGAGGTGACATTCCTCAAGTCTTGAAGTCAGAGATATCCTTGGAAATCATGACCATCTGGTCCAGGTCCCTGGTTTTGCAGATGAGAATAATTGGATCAGTGATAGGATAAGGTAACCCCTCAGGATGTTGTCAGGATGAGACATCCAGGTCTGTGGGCTCACAGGGCAGGCCTCCCCCAACTTAATTTCCATAAGAAAGGACCCTGCAGAAGATAGGGGGCTTGGACCAGCCAGCCAGAGAGTGCTGCCTGGTGATAGCCCTGGCAGTGAGGGGAAAACCTTGGCGAAGGGTCTGCCCCACACTTCACTCTCCTGATCCCAGAAACTTCTGGTAGGCTGGAAGAGAAGGCAGTCTGCCTCCACAAATAATGCTCTGCCACTATCAGGGGCAGGTGACCAGACCTGAATGTCCCTTGGGGGATGGTGGCCCATGGCAGTTCCAAAAGGGCTGAGACACAGAATCAGAGTGTCCACTCCACAGTGAGATACCCAAGATTCAGACCTATGCCATTTGACCCTTCAGACCACTTCCACCTTCCTTTAGTGGCCCAGTTTGACATGGTGGGGTTCCTTGCCTTCTGGCTTTTGGGTGGATCCAGCCAATGGAGAGCTGGGATAAGAGAGTGGAGGAAAGGAGAGCTCAAGGGCGTGGGTTCCCTGTGTTCCTCCCTATAGACAAAGGTCCCATTTCTTGTCAGGTGTCCCTCCCACTTCCCTACCCTCTTTGTCCCCATCTCTAGTAACTGGTCCCCTCAACCTGTACTTGCACCTTCAAGCCTAGGGAAGGTACGGCAGCCCTGAGCCCATGGGCCTGGAGTTGGGCTGAATCCCTGTGGTTCCCCTACCACGTCAAAACCTTTGTAATGAGCCTCTTCCTCAAACGTTCCTCACATTACGCTGACCTGAGTGTGCCACCTCTTTCTTGCTGGAGCCCCAACTTACACAGGACCCCAATTTCACTGCTCTGTGTCCTCCCCTGCAGTACAGAAGCCACTGTCCTTGCAAAGAGTGATCACTATGGCAGCCCATGAGCACCTCCAGGTCACAAGTCCCATTGCGCAGTTCAATTCATCACTGTCCTGTCCCAAAATCAGATTCTTAAGATTGCTTACAGATCCCCTGCTTTATTTAAACCAGAGTTCACACTCATAGCTCTTGAACCCATGAAGAAGCAGCAATTTTCTCCATGGTCTAAGTGACATCACCAGTGCACTGGATCAACTTATACCAGCTCTTAAGACCCAATTACAATTTTTAGGAAATTTTGTGAGCCAGTTTTTATGCACAGACCTTATTAAAAACTAAATTATATAAACTTACAGATGAGGTAAATTACATCAAAAACAAAGGCAATAAAAATTCAAAACTCATAAGTTCCTAATTATTTACTACATTTTATGATTATCTATGCTTCTGAGATTATTTACAGCTAATAAATCTGCATGATGGAAATACCATCTAATGGTGTGCCACTCACATGTCCCCTCCCTGCATTCAGTGATGTCATGTTGGCAGCTTGAAACAGTCACCACAGAAACTGGCAAACACTACAAAACAGGACTTTTTATTTGTTTACTTGTTAAACATTTTACCAGCATGCCACTAAGTGGAGCCAATGAAATGCAAATAAAAACAATCTGAGATTCGGAGGGAAGATGGCGACAGAGTAGAGAGCAGTGCTGATGGTGGTCTCGAGTACCAAAGCAGCTGGAGGACAGGATAAGGAGCGTGAGACGGCTTCAGGACCCTAGGAATTGGAACGGGCAGCATCTGGACACAGGGGAGCACAGCCCAGAGGCAGAGGAGGCCAGCAGGACAGTAGGTGAGGCGTTCCCGACCGACGGGCCAGCGGGCCGAGGCCGGCTCTGGGCAGGGGCGGCTCTGCCCAGAAGGGCGCGTTTGACCGGGGCCAGTTTCAGGCTCCCTGGCGACTGGAAGTCTCGGCAGTGAAGTGCGGGCGGCGAGGGCAAACGCAGTAGGGAACGCGGAATTGAACTCTTGCAGGGGAGGGACTGTGTGAGAGACTCACCCCGGCAACAGGGAGAGGAGGTTTCGCGGCGCGCGGGGCTAGAGGCAGAGGAGAAGAGTCCTGCGGGAAGCCGGAGCGGGGGAGCGGGAAGTGCACCAGCCGGGGTGGCGAGAGGGCCGAAAAACGGAGCTGCTGGGCCGCTGGGGAAACAGCAGCTAGAAGCCCCTGCGAGGGGGGAGGCCCAGCCCTGTGCAACCACACAGGCCCCCAGGCTCCTCGGGAAAATCCAAAAGGCGAGCCGGAGAGCCGGCAAGCCGGGAACTTGTGGCGGGAGACCCGCCATTGCCGGAGACAAAGGCCGCACCGCCCACGCCTGGGAGGGGCTCATCGCAGAGGCCGCGTAAAGGACTCTGCGCAGAGCTGATTGGCTTGGAGGCGTGGTGCTCGCCCGGAAGGGCGGGACAGTGTAGGCGGACCCCGGACAGTGTTGACTGACAGGCCCGGCCTCCTCCCGGAACTGCAGGGGTGGGGCCAGTCGTCACAGGGACCGGCAAAGGTGCGGGCTGCCCAGCAGAAGTGCTGGGGGCTGTCCTGAGCAGGAAACTTCGCCAGGCTCCAGAACATCGGCAGCCCTAAAACCCAGCCAGGCTGCGGAAGGCCCAGCCTACCTGGGGGCGGACACTCAGAATCAGCCCTACTGTGACAATCAGAGGCCCTGCCACGCGCCAAGACCGGCTAGAATATAGACTATAGACTGTGAAGTCCTGACCAAGAAAAAGAGTCAGCCTCAGGAAAGGGATTGCTGCCAATCTCAAGCACCTGAATTATACCGAGAGCAATATGAACTATTAAGCCTCAACATATCCTTTGCAAAAGTTACTCCTCACATATTCTTAATCCCCCCCATACCTCAATCCACCTAAATATCCAAGACCCTCCCCTACTCTCGAATTAAAGTGTATTCACTCTGTGGATATAACGCATTCCCAGTCCTCAATCTAAGTATTCCTCCCTTCCCCAGCCTTTCTAAACCCTTTCTTTATTCTATTCTTCCTTCCTCCTTTTTTTTTTTTTTTTTTTTTTTTTTTTTTTTTT
>PVIW01004768.1:0-122860 GCA_004026585.1 Noctilio leporinus | reverse complement strand
AAGGCGCCGGCCTGTGAACCCAACAGTCGCAGGTTCGATTCCCCAGCCAGGGCACATAATCAGGTTGCAAACCAGGTCTCCAGTCAGGTCTGTGGCTGGAGGCAGGTGAAACGCAACCATACATTGATGCTTCTCTCCCTCTCTGCCTCTCTCCCTTCCCCTCTGTCTAAAAATAATGAAATAAAATCTTTAAAAAAAAAATTAAAAAAAAAATAATAATAGATAATACTGTATTTTGCTTTTTACTTTTTCCTAAGCTTAATTTACATAATCACATTTGATACGTTTATTTTAGATGGACATATTTTTTTCCAAATTTTATGCATGATGAAAATGTCATTAAAAATTAAATAACTTGATCAATTTAATGATGATACAAATAATAAGGTAGTCTTTTTAGATGCATAATTTTGTTGTCTTGATATATGTAGCAGTATAGCTACTTCTGTCCTTTTTTTTTTTTTTTTTTGCTACATATATTTATGTGAAACAAATGAAAGAAGTATAGAACCATGATCTGCTCTAAGATTTGTAAATCTGAAGTGGTTTGTAATGAGGTTATATTCCTATTTCACTGGCAGGTTGCACTTTATAAATGCAATAATGAATTCAGATTCTGTAATTTCTTATTTTGTAAAGAAAAGAAAATCTAGTCCTACTGCAGAGTTGTGGCAGACGGTAAGGGAATGATTATGGCATAAAAAGTATGACAGGACTGTATGATTCTAGTTTAATATACAGACTCAAAATACCAGTTTAACCATCTTGGGACAAGGGGACCCAAGATGTCTGTAGAGCCACTGGAAACGCCACCCACTTACTCCCAGACCTGAGCACGTCTTGTAGCTAAACCACAGTGTAATCGACTTGAACATCCAACTGAGGGTGAGGGAGAGTATTTGTGAGTGAGTGTGACCCTGTGCTCCTGTGCTCTGGCATATGCCTGCAGCAGTTCTGCCAACAAATCTCGGAGGGATAGTCATACTGAATGGACTGTGGGACCTGACCCAGCAAGGCTGGTAAGTAGGGGACATGCAGAACAGAGAGATTGGTCCCAAGTCTCTTGTGAGAATGTCAGGCTGGGGACTGGATGGCCAGGAGCAGAACACCTGAGATTCAGGGCATCCAAGCAGGTATGCCCAACCCTGGTGGGGCTCTGAAAAGCCCTTTGTACCAGACACCACAAAGTATATGGTTCCTGGGGTTCTGGTTGGCTAAAACCAGCAGGGCAGAGAGATCAGAGACAGGTGCAACAAAGAGTGTTCAGGCCCCGCTCAACCTCTGCACCTAGGCAGAGCTGCTGTCTGCGCCAAGCAGGAAATAGCTGTCCCCTTTACACAGATAGGCCCCTCACAGGAAAGAGACAGCAAATTCATTGGAAATCATATATTATTGGAATGAATCTGGGACATAGTCATGTGGAGAGGAGGCAAGAAAAAACTCCCAACATCTTCTTTGAAAATGAATCAGTGGCCCCAGGGATGACACAGGGTTCCCACCCACTCAACCATACCAGAGGTCCCCTCTGGAAACAGGGTAAGAAAGTACTGATAGTAATCACAAGTCATTAAATGAATCAATCCTGGGTGCTGGGCTGATGGAAAGCCAGCAGGGAAGAACAGAGGAGACCAGCACACTCTGAAGGAGACAATCACGGACTATGGATCTTGAATGGACTGCTCTGGGCCAGACTAGGTACCATCTGACATTACCAGGGGTAGGTCCAGAAAAAGGAGATAGTGGTAAACACTGGATTGCATGGAAACCAATTCCACCTCAGTCTTCATTATTTGAGTTATTTTCTTCCCTGCACAGCTTTTTAACATTCATTTCTTATTCCTTCAATTTTGTACCTATTATTTCACTAGTTTTAAAAATTATAGTTTATTTCAAATCTCGCATTTTCTCCCCCCTTCTCTTATGCCATTTTATCTTATTCCTTTCTCTTCTTTTTTGTGTTAATTTTTTTTCCTGTGGTTATGACTTGTTTCTATTTTGCACTCTTATTATTTCTCCCCTTTCTCCAGCTTCTCAAAACCATTTTTTCTTGTCATTAGCTATCTCACATTCTTTTTTTCCATTTGTAAATACTTTTATTCTCTATCCACCTTTATTAAACTTTGGTCATTGATTGTTGATATGGTGGTTGTTGTTGCATTTATTTCATTTTATTCTTAGATCTCCATTATATTTTGTATTTCAAATCTCAAACGTTATCATTCTCCTCACCTACTCCATTTTGCCTTCATCCTGCCTATTCTTTTGTTTTTCTTTAAATTTTACTGTTTCCTTGTCTTAGGTTGGTTTTTAGCCCTCGTTCTTGGTACTTCTTTTTCCTCTATTCCCTCAAAATCACTGTTCACTCTTTTAGACATCTCATAAGCTTTCTATTTTCTTTCTTATTCCCTTTCCACCAGTATTAATCTTTGTTCATTTGTTGTTGATATTGTTGTGGTGCATCTTTTTCTCCAATTTGGCCCTTAATTTTCTCACTATTGCTAAAACATATTTTAAACCTTATACTATACTCTTTACTTTTCTTACTCCATTTTGCCTTCTTTCCCCTCCTTTTAAAATTATGATGTAAATTCTAGTTTTTTATTTCTTCAACTTGTTTCTATCCCCTATTCTTATTATTGCTTTTCCCTATATGCTCTCAAAAATCATTTTTTTCAGTTAGTCATCTCATACTTGTTTTTCCTTTATTATAAGAGCATCTTAATCTCATTATACCTTTATTAATATTTTATGTTGATAGTGTGGTTGTAGGCTGGAGTTACTACTGCAAGTGTAGTTTTTGTTTCCTGTTTGTTGTTGTTGCTATTGTTGTTCTGGCAGCACCTGTATAAAAACATATAAGATGTGGTGGGTGATATGACTCTCAGACAGTCAGCTGGAGGGAAGAACCCCAAAGAGAACAACTCAACAACAAATAAAAATAAGAAAGCTCGCAGAAATGGTGTAAAAGCATCCCCAAGGGTATCCAGCACAGAAGGCCAAGGAGACAGCACCACTGAGTCCCACAATCTCCTACCACAGAATATTACATCACAAAGATAGAAAATTAAAGCAGATTGATCTAAAAAGAATAAATAAATAAGAAGAGTCACCTAAAATGGGAAAACAAAGAAACAACCCCCAACTGAGCTGGAGGATGAGGTAGAAAAAACTCCCATACAAAATAAAAATGGAAAAAGACTCAAAAAGAATGAAGAGGATTTAAGAGAGTTGCAGGACAACATGAAACCTATAATATTTGTATCATAGGGATAAAAAAAATGAAGAAGATGAGCAAGGGATAGAAAATCTATTTAAAAAGGTAATATAGGAAACTTCCCTAAAGTGATGAGAGTCCAGGAAACACAGAGGATCCCAATGAAGATGAACTCAAAGAAACCCACTCCAAGACACATCACAATTAAAACAGCACAATTCAAAAACAAAGAGTGAATCTTAAAAGTAGCAAGGGAGAAACAAATAGTAATATGTAAGGGAGCTCTAATAAGCCTATGAGCTATCTCAGCAGAAACACTAAAGCCAGAAGAAATGGCAAGTAGTATTCTAAATATTGTAAAGTAAAGGCCTACAACCAACACTGCTTTATCCAGAAAGGCTCTCACTTAAAATGAAAGGTGAAATTGTTTCCACCTTTCATTTCTCAGATAAAAATAAAGGAATACAGTAATATCAAACTGGCATTGTAAGAGATGCTAAAGAGACTGCTTTAAGAAGGTGAAGAAAGTGAGGTGGGGAGAGAGTGAGAGAGAGAGAAGAGGAAAGAGAAAACACAGGTACAATAGGCAATGAACAAGTACCTATCAATAATAACCTTAAATGTAAATGAGTTAAATGTTCCAATCAAAAGATATAGGGTAGCTTAATGAATAAGAAAGCATGACCTACATATATGCTGTCTATAAGAGACCCACTTCAGTACAAAAGATTTACACAGGCTGAAAGTGAAGGGATAGAAAAATACTCCCTGCAAAGAGACGTGAAAAAAACCTGGGATAGCAACACTTATATCAGACAAAATAGACTTTAAAACAAAGGCCATACAAAGAGACAAAGAAGGTCACTATGTAGTACTTAAAGGGATAGTCCTTCAAGAAGATATAACACTTGTAAACATGCATGCATCCAACATAGGAGCACCTAAATAAAACCTTAGAGGACTTCAAGAAAGATATCAACAGCCACACACTCATCATAGGGGATTTTAACACCCCCTGTCAACAATGGATAGATCTTCCAAAGACTCAGCAAGAATATGTGGCACTGAATGTGACTCTAGGTCAAATGGATTTAATTGATATGTACAGAACCTTTCACGCCAAAGAAGCAAATTATACATTCTTTTTTCAAATGCACATGGAATATTTTCAAAGATAGACAAAATGCTAGGACAAAAAGAAGTTTTTAACAAATTCAAGAAAATTGAAATCATATCGAGCATCTTTTTGGAATATAATGGTTTGAACTAGAAACCAAACTCAGGGAAAAAATATTCAAATACATGGAGACTGAAAATATGTTTTTAAATAACGATTGGTTTATCAATGAAATCAAGGAAAATTTTTAAAATTCGGGAAACAAATGAAAATAACTATATAATAGCCCAAAACTTATAGGACACAGCAAAGTAAATTTTGAGAGGGAAATTCATAGCAATGTAGGCCTACCTAAAAAAGAGAAAAATCTCAAATAAACACCCTAGCTCTACAGCTACAAGAACTAGAGGAACACAACAAACAAAGCCAAACAGAGTCTAAGAAAGGAAATAAGATCAGAGCAGAATTAAATGATATAATGACTAAAGGGACAGCTCAAAGGATCAATCAGTTTCAGAGCTGGTTCTTTGGGAAGATAAATAAAATCAACAAACCAAATTCCACTGCTGAGATTATAACCTAAGAATCCTGAAACACCAATTGTTCAGTGCTATGCACCCCTATTTCATAGCAATGCTATTTAAAATAGCCAAGTGCTGGAAACAGCCTAAGTGCCCATCAATAAATGAGCAAATCAAGAAACTGGGGGACATTTACACAATGGAATACTACGCAACAGAAGGAAAGCGGAAACTCCTATCCTTTGCAATTGCATGGATGGAACTGGAGAGTATTATGTTAAGTGAAATAAACCAGGCAGCAAAAGACAAATACCATTTGATCTCACTTATAAGAAGAATCTAATGAGTAAAACCATCAAATGAGCAAAATAGAACAATAGGGATGGAAACAAGGAATTGGTTGAGTGACCAAATGGGAAGGGAGAGGAGAAGAGGAGAAAGGAGGAGAAAGATCTAGTCAAGGAACATGTATGAATGACCCATGGACATGCGCAATGGGGTGAGAATTGATTGTGGAGTGAGGGGTGAGCTGGGTGGAGGAAAGCAAAGTGGGGAAAATTGGGACAACTGTAATAGAACAATAATAAAAGACAATTAAAAAGAGAACAAATATGCATATTTGAAAAATACTCAATGATAATAAATGCTTGAGTGTAAGTGTTGACCAAAGATAAATTTTTAATAGGGATAAAATGTGCTATTTACTCACAAATATGTGGAGGCTCACAGAAGATACTGACATAATTACTTTTGCAGATTTTTATCCTCAAATTGAATTTCTATCCTCATTCATTCACTTGAGCATTCATTTGTTTTCTTTATTTCTTCATTTAACGCTGTTTTATTAATGACTTTGAGTGAGAAAAAATTCCTCTGCTTTAAATCATGTGGTGTAGGCAAAAATATACAAGAATAATTGCTAATGAATGAGATAAGCGCTAGCACAAGCATATGCAAAATGCTAAAATAACACTTAGGTTGTGTCTGTGGGTTTGTGACCTGCTAGTTACCCTGAGTTAGAGCAGAGTGTGAATATGCCTGATTCTTCTAGAGAGAAAGAGGTAGCGGTTGCAGGAATAAGAGCCAAACATATGTGTCTTCTTTGCAGTTTTCTCTGACTCTAACCTTACCAATTGAAATTGTGTACCAGCAAATCTTACATCTTGCTACTGATTCTGTTCTAATTCTCACTTTCAAATGCTACACATAAAAGTCTATGCTAAGGCAATTTCTAACTAGAAGTACCAGAGAATAGGTGTGATAGCTTCAATGCACAATGTGAAAAAGAACACTGAAGGTTTTCAATGCCTTGAGCAAGAATTAAAAACACACAATAGGGATATAAGCAGCAAAAATAGGGAGAGCCAGAAACTATGGTGACGGTAAAGGCACTGAAAAAATAAGGTAGGATGAACCCCAATAGGGTTTCCAATGTGGAAGGGTAAAGTTTTCATTTAAGTCCTGGAAGACAGAGTAACCGAGAAGCACATCTGCTGCTTAAGATCAGTGCCATCTTTAAAGCAACAGGATAAATTGGATTAAGCTGAATCTCCTGCTGTGATTCTAACACTCCTGCTGTTCAGCTCTTCCCAAGTGTAGCTTTCAGTTTTACAGAAGCTTTATTGGTGTGGTGGTATCTACTAAAGATGGCTCTCTGGTTTTGACTGCCAATTAAAACAACCAAAATTACTTGGTTTTTCCCTTGTCTCAGATTTACCTTATTGGATTTACTGGGATGTTTCTATTTCCAGAAATAATAAATTGTTCCCTGTTTAATATGAAAAAGACAACTGTATGAAAATAATTGCATTTTTTAGACAGATAAATAAAAAGTCTTTGCACAAAAGCAAAGGCTTCTGCATTTGTGGTTATCAAATTGTTTTTGAATATTTGAGTATATTTCAGGCGATGCCTGTCTATCCTTCAGTAACTGAAGGATTCAGCAACTGAATACAATATTTGTTTCCTTGCTATGATGATTTTTTAAACAAATGTTTCATACTCCATAGCTTCAGCAAAGTTCTATATCCAAAAATCTAATCATGTTCATAATTTCATGTTCCTCACTTAAAAGAGAAGTATTTCTAAACCCAAAAACAATTATTAATGATAAGTGTATTTTAGCAGTGCAACTATAATAATAGATCCAGATAGAAAGTCTCTGTGTATGGACATACTTTACTTTCAGGTAAAATAAGTGAAAAACAAATATTGATCCCTTCAAGACATATTAGTGTAAAAAAAGTCAGAGATTGACCCTTTGTAGTTTGAGCCTTTTAATTAAAATTTAATTATTGATTAAATTTAATTAAAATGTATTTATTGATTTTTAGAAAGAAAGACAGAAAGGGAGGGAGGGGGAAAGAGAGAGACAGACAGATAGAGCTGTTGTTCCACCCATTTATGTATTCATTGGTTGCTTCTTATATGTGCCCCAACCAGAGATTGAACCTGAACCCACAACTTTGGCACATAAGGGCAATGTTCCAACAAATTGAGCTACCTGGTCGGGTGAAGCTTTTTATTTTTTTAGTTCTAGTTACAGAAAATAATTTATTTAAATATTTTCCACTTTACTAATGGACTCTTACTTATAATAAAACTGAGGTTTAATAAGCTTCACATAATGCTATTAAAAATCATCTGCTTGACCGTAACAAACTCTGTATCAGTTAAAAAAAGTTAAGACATCAAAAAAGTTGACAAAATAAAGTTGGGCATGATTAAAATGTCAAGTTTAACATTGAATGACTGCCAAATAATACCAACAATTTACAAAATATGGTTGCACCCAGTTCAAAGCATGGCGCTCTTCTGATTTGTTGTTGTTATTGTGGCTGTTACATTGATATTTCAGAGGGTTGTTTCAGATATTAAAATTTTTTCCAAGTTTCATTCCAGTCCAGTGTAATTTGCCTAAGTCAAATAAATACATTTCTTATTTTCCTCTCTCTATTATGTGAACTTAACCTCTGACTCTAACTTCTCTCATCTTCCAACCCAGTCCTCTCAAGCATTGTCTGTTCTACTGTTTGCCTCTCTCCTCACTTCGACAGCATACTCAGGCCTCCTCGTCTCATGCATTCTTCAGTCTCTGCCTCTTCTGCTCCCATTCACCTTTTACGTATTGTCAGAAGTGCATTTTCAAGATTCATGTACTGTAATAGTCTTTTAATTAAATTTTATCAATGATACTCTATTGTCACTTCCTAAGCCTGCCATTTAGGGCTTTATTAATTTGGCTTGAAGCTATTTTTTCAGACTCATTTGCAATTGTTTCTCTGGATATTTCCAGTATTCTTATTCCCCTGACTCATTGCAGTTACACAGCATGTATACATATTGTTTTAAGTCAAGGCTGCTGTTAGGTATGCCGTTCCCCTCTTCTGCTTTTTAGGTTTCTGTAATTACCCAGAAAAACTTGAAATTCTCCCCAGCTTCCCTTACAGAACCTACCCAACAGAAGTAAAATCAACGCCTGCCTTGCCATTTTTTCACACTTATTTTTAAATTCCTATTCTAACAGTGGTCTTTCTTTTTTATCTTTCATTTCCAGTTTGCCCAAAAGTATTTAGGTAGTTACTTAAAAATATTACACTGAGAACTCTGATATGAACTCAGATGGTGTCCTAGTATGTGTACTTACAATGTGTACAGATACCTAAAATTACATTCAGTCTGGTAGAAAAAAACAGAGTAGTGGGAAAAGTCCAGGGATGTTGTACAAACACACAGAGCAAGGCCTGGACTACCTACAAGTTTTGAACTTTTTCATTTCTTTATCACCTTCCCCGAAGTAGACTCTCAGGATATCCCCTCTTTGGGACAGATGTTCTCCTGAAGGCTAGTGACTCTTATCCTGAGGGTGAGTTAGCCACCCAATGCAGATTTAATAAATGTGCAAATAAATAATATTAAATTAAAAATAAAGCACTTTAACCTGACTGTCCTTTGACGCTTTTCTCCCAGGTGTACACTGACCCATTACTTTCATCAGACTGCCACTATAAATCCTCTCATTTACATATCCTTGAAGTTCTGGAAGAGATTTGACCTAATAATTTTAAGAGGCCCTGGGGCAAAAGAGATGGAAAATGACATGTTCATCCAGAGACTATATTATATCAATTATTATTACTGGCCTCAATACTCCTGCTACCAGTGTCCCCTCTGATGATTTTTATCACATAAATTTTAATTATTTTTTAAAAATTTGCTGAGCACAAAATATGCATTATGATGCACTGCATAACACAAAGAAGTCATTATTTTTTCCTCAGTTTTGCAGTGTAAGTATTCAAGTTCAATATTTAGCCTTGATATCATTTTATACACAGACTTGCATATATGCAAACACATGGACACATAATTGTCAATGAAGGACAGCAAACCAGTGTTTCAACACGAAGTAACCCATAACAACCTCATAAGGGCAGTTTATAAAGGAACATATATGACAAATTGTAATTTTAAGTCATAGTACTTTTTTCTATTCCTAATTTTCATATGGAATTTAAAGTAATTGAAGAATGTTATGACTCTCCCTACATGTGGACTTTGGCACCACCATGCCTTCCTAATGTGCAGACTGTGTTAAACAGTCTCCTCTGACAGCTTAAAGCTAGAAAACAGCTTAGGTAGATTCAAACTTGTAGTGAGAGTTGAAAAGGCGCAGTAAACTAGTATACATGAATTTCATGAATTCTAGATCTAAGCTACATGTTTATCAGGGTTGTTAGAGGAAGATTTCTTATAAATTAATTAGCAGTCCAAGAAAATATGCCATTTGGCAGAGCTATTATACATGAACAGGCTAGTCCAGGAGTTTATTTCTGGTGTATCTGCTTGATGGCATGCTTTATTTTCACATTAATATATAAAAATGGGCTTTATTTCAGCTAGTTTAAATGGAAAGCAAAGACACGGACGTAACAGTTCATATTGAGTGTAGAAACAGATAGAGCAGAAAGAAGCTGGATCACCAAAAACCAGACCCCTGGTTTTATCAGCTTATGGTTTTCTGAACTAAAACTCCACCTCAGGCTGGCATTGTGACTACTCAGACATTGTGACTATGGACCAACTGCTCTGCTGACCTCATTCCCTAGCAATTAGTATCATATGCCCCCATAGTTTATGTAATATGATTGATTACTTAATAAAAAGTGTTTAAGGTTCTTCCATGGCTTTTCATAGTTTGATAACTCTGAATAATATTTTAATGCTGAATAACATTTGGTTGTCTGCATGGACTAAAATTTAGTTTCCCATTCAGCTACTGAATGACATCTTTGCTACTTTCATTTCTTTTCAATTACAAATAAAGTTGCTATAAATGCATTTATGCAGACTAGTGTGGACATAAATTTTCCAATAACTTATGTAAATATCACATTGTGGGATTGCTGGGTCATGTGGTAAGAATATGTCCAGTGTAAAAATAAGCCGCCTAATTTTTCTATCCATAAACGTTAGTTCCAAAATGTAGCCATATCTCGGCTGCTATTTTACTCCTGTTTACCTTGTCTATATGGGTTTGAATTTTATTATTAGTGATGCCATTATGGTTATTATTGCTATTATTGTGATTATTATACATTTTTGTCAGTTAAATGAAGGTTTTGGCAGAGTTTGAAATAAATGTTTTAGTTGCTATATCCTTCTGGCATTACAGTTAATGAAATATAATAAAGATATTTTAACTTTTTCAATGGTATTAGTCTTAGTTTTTCTATTGTTTAAGAGTATATAAAAATTACATTTCTAAAAATGCATTTATTTCATGAAGAGCTGAAAATTTTGTTAGAATAAATTCACTTATGTTATTCAAGCATTCATTTGACCAATATTCTAGACACTTAGGATATGATAGTGGACAATGAATATGAAGATCTCTGTCTTCACTGAATTTAGATATAGTAAAGAATGAATATAAAATAAAAATAATAAATGGATTATAAAGTACCCCAATTGTAATAAATGTTATGGAAAATATATAGAGTAGTACAAGGTAAAAAGATTATTTTATAAAGAAATAGAGATAAAGAGATTACTAACAAAACATACATGCTATATTTAGGATTATTTATTGAACATTAATATTGTGCTGTGTGATACATAAAGTGAATCTATGATCAAACCGATTAAAAGAAATTTTATTAAAATCCAATTTTATACATACACATTTTATTATAAAGTAAATTCATTATAAATAATCACAGCAGGACCCTAGTTTCTAAATATACATATTATAAAGGAAGCTTAAAAGCCTTAAGTGGAATGCAGGGGCAAAAAAAACCACTATATGATTAAATCATACTGTGGATTTTGTAGTTTTGACCTGGATGAAGTTCAAGTAACAAATTACCTTTTTATTTTTATTTATTATATTTAATTTTTAAGATTATATTTATTATTTTTAGGGAGAAGGGTAGGGAGAGAGGCAGAGAGGGAGAGAGACATCAATGCATGGTTGTCTTTCACCTGCCTCCAGCTATGGACCTGGCTGGAGACCTGGCTTGCAACCTGGTTACGTGCCCTGGCTGGGGAATTGAACCAGTGACCTTGGGGTTCCCAGGCCGGTGTCTTATCCACTATGCCACCAGCCTATTTTTTTAAAAAGGTATTTTATAACTAATTTCAATGAGTTTAATGTTATTTAGTTTCTATTTTATATAAATCAAGTTACTTTAATACTTTTAAGAAAGAAGAATCTTTCAAACAAGATTTTTAGGAAATGAAAATATAAAAAGTGGAGTATAATTTCATCTTTAAGATTAATGAAATTCACCCTTATCAATTTTGTTGGCTATATTGAGTGGAACTATTTACTACTTACACACTACACACTAGTAGAATTTGTACCATGAAAAAATTTGTATAGTTAACTTTAAAACATTCAAACAAATTATGACTAGATAGCTTTTCTTGCCACTCTGCCCCTCACAGTATTAAATATTATGGAGTAGCTTAATATAAATAGATTGCTGAGTGTGGTTGTATGTGATATGGTCTCTATATGTTGTAACTTGCAATTTTTTTAATGGAATGTGCTTAGAATTGCACAGAAGTTGATTTTGTTTCTTTTCTATAGTGGGCAATAACTATTCCTACTTTGATTACTGTTGCAATCTTAAAGACATTCAAAACTCCTGAGAAAACAATACCAAAAAGTAGAATCACAATTTATCTTTTATAGTAGTGAGTACCTGAGTAAAGTTAATATAATTAAAACACAATTTAAATGTTACTTTAAAAATTGGTCCAACATTACTTTTATTTTCAAAAATTTCAAATGAACTCTTTATAAAAATATCTTCTTCAGTTCAATGTTTTATAAAATGGCAGTGTAACTCTAGAAGACATATATTACTTTCAAAATAAATATTTTAAGAGTTGAAATATTTCATGTGCCTTAATGACTACATTAAGACATTTCTTGTGTAGTATTTGGCATTCACATCATGTAGTTCTTCTCCATATATTATGTAAACATTTTCAAAAATTACAGTTAGTAATTCTGTTCTAAGATATTGATATTTAATTCTATGTAAGTACTGAGAGTATTTCAAAACTCAAAAATGTTGCTGAAAATCCATTCTTATAATAAAAAGAATGAACTAAATCATTGATATGTTTATGTATACATGTATGTACATATGTTTATATGAACAAATATAACAACTTAATTATTAATAGAATTTAATATTGTGCACCATTTTTAGATAATTTTATGTTTTTATTTATATAATATATTGCTGGAAGTATAAGAGATGTAAAGTGATATATACACTTTTCACTTCATATATACACATCTATATATTCATACATGAAGCAATAGTTGAAGAAATTATATTTTTAATAAAATCAGCAAGGATACATTAACCAAGAAAATACTTTATTAAGTCAAAAGTTATGACAGTGGAATGAAAAAGAATTTTAGACATGTTACTTTTAATGAAATTATCAAGTTAATACTAAATACTATTATCATATCTATATCTATATATATACATTTTTAAATGTAAAACCTTTCTCTTTTCCAAAGCTTTGCTCCTTTCTAGAGTTTCTAATACATTAAAGTTAAATAACATAAGATAGTGCTACATTTTATTTCTCTTTGTATTTTTGTTTCAAACTCAGTGATTAACATTGATCCACCATAAAATGCACAAAAGAAAAAGAAAGAAAGCATTTAGTTACCATTGCCACTTGGCTCTGGAATATTTTCATTGTAACTTCACTTGACTTTCCTCAGAGTATAAGAATGATACCTGCAAACTTGCAAAATCTTCTGTTCTAGGCTATGTATTTATAAGTAATATTTTATTTAATCATGACAACCTTGTTAGACAGATATTATTATTAGATTCATTTTATATAAGTGAAAACTAAGGTGTATTGATGGTAGATGCACTTCCAATGTTTCACATCTAACAAATGAATTAAGGAAACAAATTCAAATCTACTGGGTTTGCTTAAAAACTATTTCTTTAAAAATTCTAAATCTGCCTTCGTATAAGCATATAAAAACAATTTCAAACAAATTCCTGAATAGCATAATGTGCACAGTTATCAATTTTATATAGACTATACATGGTTAAGAAAGTTACATTGATAGTTGATTTTGAAGCTTGAATTAAATTCAAAATTGTCCATAGCATGTTTAAAATTATTTATTAAATGAATCAAAACCAAAATCACTATGTTTTTTAAAAAACTGATTTTTCTATAGGTTTAAGGACAAATCATAACATAGTTAATGACATTGTTTTAATTATTATATCTGTTACATTTATAATTATGAATCATATATGCCAATGACTCAGATAAAATAGTTAAATCTTAAGTTTATTATTTATTTATTCATTGAATAAATAACTTTAAACATCTATCCTTTCCAATAATTATTCTATCGGCAGAGAATATTTAATGAAAAAGATAGACTGGCTCCTTGCATAACTTATATTTTATTAAATGAGACAGGCAAATAACAGGCAAAACAGGCCTCTCAGAGAAACGGACATTTCGAAGGGAACTAAAGATAAGAAAGAACCTACCAGACAAAGAGCTGTGGGGAATCTATTTCAGGAAATATTATGCTCAAAGTCTCCAAGGATGGGAAAGAACATGTTACATCCCAGGACTGACAGGCCAATGTCATGCTGCACAGGGAGAGAGACAGAACATGGTCTGACAGGTACTTGGAAAATAGGAGCCTGTCATGCTGAGACTCACAGACCAAAGTGAGTAGTGTAAACAGAAGCCATGGAC
This sequence comes from Noctilio leporinus, assembly GCA_004026585.1. Lineage (NCBI taxonomy): Eukaryota > Metazoa > Chordata > Mammalia > Chiroptera > Noctilionidae > Noctilio > Noctilio leporinus. The sequence continues at coordinate 108,735 of PVIW01004768.1, read as the reverse complement.
AGGACGTTAGTAGGGGAGTTAAACATAATGATTTATATTTTATAAAGTTAACTCTTGGCACTATGTGGAGAATGGATTAGAGAGGAATGAAATACAAGTGGGTTGAAAATGGGTTCTGATTCAGTCTCTTATGATATTTCATCTCATAAAAAAATGATGGTCAGACAAAGGTGGCAATAAGAGAGTTACAAAGAAGTGCACACATCTGAGCAAGAGCCTGCCTAGTGTTTGCTCTAGTGATGAAGAAACTGAGTCTACTGAGGATCCATGGAAATTCTGTGCCTCTGTTTCTCATGACATATGCCGGCTGAGTATTCTGTTGTTCAACTGCTTAGACTAAGTGACTGTTTTTGCCAGATGGCTGTTGAGAGTGGGTGCAGCAGTCTGAGGAGCAGACAAGGAGTTGGGGGCCTGCTATCTATAGATAGATAGATAGGTATGTAGATAGATCGATTAGATATAGATAGATATCAATAAAGAGATATATAATCACCATTTTGGTCTGTGAGTCTCACCCAGCATGATAGGCTTGACTCCTGGTCAGGGCACAAGCCTGAACAGCTGGTGTGGGCCCTGCAGGGAGCATGTAAGAGAGGCAATGGCAATGAACTGATGAACCCCTCTCACATCCTTGTTTCTTTTCCCCCTCCTTTTCCGCCCCTTTCTCTAAAAAAATTAAATCCCTAAAAAAATAAATAAAACTTCTAACTTTAAAAATAACCTGATGGTATTTATGAGGGTGAATGTTATCTTGTTTTTGACAGTGGTTGGCCTGTGTTATTTTATTATTTTATTCCTTTCAGTAACTAAATTGGAATGATTTGATGCAAGCCCAGTTATACATTTAGATATATAGCTAAATATAGCAAAACTTGGTAGACGAGAAGATAAGATATTCAGAGCAGCATTTTCTCATCAAATTATCCTGTATATTTTTCCTCTTTATTAACTACATTTGGACTATATGAAATCTAAAGTTCTTTGCGATGATATGAAAAGATGATTTGGAGGATGGTTCAAAGGGAGATTATGTAATTTTTTGTAATTTCTTTTATAGAAATTATTTATTTTGTTTGGGATTTCTAACCAGTTCAATCTCACTGAAACATACATAGTATATGAAAAATATCAAGTATCCCTTACCCTTCACAAGCTATCCAGAAAATCAGCCTTTTACTCTGATAAAAGTTTTAGGACTCAGCTAACTAGACCCCTACTGCTGACCTCACCTCCTCTCCTCCTCCCCTCCTGTTTTCCCTCATATTAAAATCCAGTTGCTCTGTCTGCAAAGCAGTTTTCCAGATGTCTACATGTCTAAGTGAAAACCAACAGACGAAGCATAAAAATGGAAAAGGCTTGAAAAAATGAAAACCAGAAAAATGAACCAGGTTGAGCTCAATGTAATGTGTAGAATTTTGCCTTAATTTTCTTAGCAACACCTGTTAGGATCAATATAATGATAAAGCTCAGATCATTAGTCCTAAAATAAAATTCTATTAAAGAAAGTATCACACAGTGTAGCTTTTTAAATGCTCAGTCATTCAATTTCTATAGCACCAAGTCGTTAAAAAATAACATCTTAGGTCTGTGAAAGCTGAAACATGGATATTTGTTTTTCTAAGATCTTAAATATACAATTTTAAATAATGGGGAAGATGAAAAATAAAGGCTTTCCTCAGATAAGGAAATGACAGTTACAATCATCACTGCATTTAAAGTGATCAAGGTCTTCTTATAAAGAACAAAAGAAGACAGAGAAGCCCTAGAGATTTTCCCAATTCTGCCTTAGCCATGAACAAGTACTATAGAAGAAGAAAACGTAAAGGCTGCTGTTCAGTTATCAAAATGTATCATCAACACCTAAACAAATTTTACTTCTCTTTCTTGCAAAATTTCTGATTTTATCATTTGGAATAATGAAACTGCCACATCTTGCTCATTTAAAAATATTTGACATGTTATTTTCTCTTTCAAATAAACTGCTAATTTTTCTTAAAATTCTTTGAAGCAACTTTCCCATGTGATAATAATTTATTATATTTTCTACTAACTAATATTTTGAATTCTTCATATTTAAATCTAGCACTTTCTATTCTCTCTGTCTGAAATGTTCTTCTCCAAGCCCTGAATGTTATTGTTTGTTTGTTTGTTTGTTTTTGTTTTTGGACAAGTCTTCCTGACTACCTTATATATACTATATTCTCCCAATAATTCTTTACTTCATTATTTTAGATGGCTTTCTCTACAACAAATGACACTTAAAATTAATTTTATTTATACTATTTATTTATTTTGTCTTTCATCTCATAAAAACCTATTGGCCAAAATAGCATGGGTTTGCCTGATTTATCTGGTACTTTGAATATTTTATGGAACATAAATAGTCCTTAACAAATATTCAATTGAAATACTGATTTTGTTTTGTAAAGGAGAGGAAGGGGAGAGTTAGCATTTTATGACTTGATTTTAAAATTTTACTAGAGTTTCTTACTTTACTACTTTCAAATTTATATTTATGTCATTTTATTATCTTATTAATATTGATAGTAATATTTTTCTTGTCTTCCCACTACCGTTTAAATTAATCTATGCATTTTCTTTTACTTTAACTATTTTTTCCAGGACCACTAGTGGTATTGGTAAAAATATGGTGCTTAATTAATGTTAGAATTAAAAGAAAACAAGGACTAAGAAAAGCACTAAAGAAAGAAAGGAAGGAAGAAATGTAGAAGGAGTAAGGCAAAAGTGTTGATTAACAACTTTTAATGCAATGGATTCACTAAGGGAGGTTTATTCTAAAGAAATATATTTAAAATTTATTTTTCAACATCTGCTATGAAAGTTTTTTTTCTTTATGCTTATAAAAATTAAATTGACATACAGTAAAAATCTTTGTTTCATTAATGTATTGGGTTGGTCAAAAGTTCCTTTAGTATATGTCCATAAAAGACATATTTTTTATATTCATCAATTACTATTCATTTGGATATTTTTAGTATGTTGACTATCTTGCAAATGGTGTAATGGTGTAATGTTGATTGTCTCAATTAATGCCTCTATTAAAAAACATTTTTTTAAAAAAGATTGTATTCATTATTTTTAGAGAGAAGGGCAGGGAGGGGGGAAGAAAGGGAGAGAAACATCAATGTATGGTTGCCTGACCCCTGCCTCTAGCTACGGACCTAGCTGGAGACCTGGCTTGCAACCTGGTTATGTGCCCTGGCTGGGAATCGAACCAGCAACCTTTGGGTTCGCAGGCTGGCGCCTATCCACTGAGCCATCAGCCAGAATGCTAATGCCTCAATTTGATTGCTATCAAGGTCAACTGGTCTGTCTGACTGCGTACCATTGTCCAGTAAGAAATCTCCAGATTGAAATTTTGCAAACCAGTTTTGACACATTTAGATCTGTCATGGCACTTTCTGCATACACTGCAAATACCTTGTGTGTTTCAGTTTTATTTTTACCTTTCTTGAAATAATAAAGCATAATATGCTAAAAATGTGCATTTTCTTTCATTTCAGTATTAAAATGATTACACAAAATTCACCAATTTTGATGTTTTTGAAAACCTCATGTTGATATGACTGCTGCCAAAATACAATCTAACAAAATTGTTTTGAATAAAGTTAAACACAACTAAGAACTGCTAGAGCCATCTTATGGGAAAAAAAAAAGACCCCAAAATTTTAAGAACGTCTATTTGTTAAAAAAAAAAAAAAAAAAAAAAAAAAAAAACTATCCTTTTTGTCCTTTATTTGCCTTTACAAACATGTCAAAAATCAATTGACCATGTTTATTTTGTTCTATTTCCAGAATCTGTTCTAAATCTAATCTATATGCCTAACCTTCTGCAAATACATTTTCTTTACTACCATAATTTATTATAACTTATAATCAAGTACTATGAGATCTACATTTTATTTTTTCCCAAATTAATTTGGCTATGCTGTTTTTTGCCTTTCCATATAATTTTTAGAATATCAAAAAAAAAAAAAAAACTTACTGGAATTTTTTATGACAAGTTGCATTTAAAATACATATCAATTTCAGGAAATTTGACATTTTTAGTATGTTGAGTCTTTCAATTCATGGTATACCTTTATACTTATTTAGGTCTTCCTTTTTTTCCTTTGTGCAGCATTTCATAGTTATCAGCATGTCAGCATGCAAATCATGCACACGTTTTATTTCATTTGTAAGCTAATAATTATATTTTGTGAAGCAATAGAAGAACATATTTAAAATTATGTTCAGCTGTTGATTACCAATATCTAGAAATATGATTGAATTTAGTAGCTTGCTTTTGACAATTTTTGGAGCTGTTTGGTAGAATTCTTAAAATTTTCAATTTAAAAATCATATCTGCAAATAGAAAGTTTTATTTTTTTTTCTTTAAACATTGTATATATATTTCCTTATTGCATTGGCCAGGACTTTAAAAACTATGTCTCTCTTCAATGCTGCCCATTATACCAGTATCTTTGAAAAGATATTCTGAAACAGTATCTCTGCTCACAAGATGCAGGAACACAAGAGACCCATGACCAAATGTTGCCTAACAATAACCGCACCTCATTTCAATTGCGGTTGCTGCCTGTCAAGTATTTTCATAAGTACATCTCTCCATTGCTGTTGATCTCTCTGATGAGTGTGAACTACATACAGGGGTTATGATCAAATCACTTTCATTGGTTTTATACAGTATTTAATTAAAGCAACTATGAGGAGAATCCAAGAAGCAGGATAAGACCAATCTGAAGCATTGATTTTAATCATGACTCTCAGAGTCTAAAAAAAAAAAACAACAAAACAAAACAAAAAACAGGTAAACAAAGCCCATAAACCATCATAGTTTTCTTAGCAAGCCAATGGCTTTCTCCTTTAGTTTCTGGCTTGATCTCTCTCTACTTTGCCTGATGATCAATCTGGGTAGAGTAGAATGTATTAGCTGTGCAAAGGCTGCTTTGACCCATAAAAAGTAAACAAAAATTTCTATCAACCCTATGACCAGTGAGTTGAGGCTAATATAATTGACTTAGGGCTGAAAACATGCCATTGATTAATACAACTAAAGCCAAGGACACATTTCATTCCATCTTATTACTTGAACAGTCCTCTTATAAGCAATATTCTATCCCACTGGGTAGAATATCAGTATATATGATTCAGTTATCCCTCTGGGAACTTCCATAAGTAACCAAGAATAATCTCATTTAAAAGAACCCTCAAGAGTTCTTTGTTAATGTTTCCTTAGGAATTTGAAGGTCTTCTATGAAAACTCCTAAGCTGTGTATTCAGAATAGGATGACAAATTAATGCCTGGCTCCTGAGCACAGAGTGAAACCTTGAAGGAGCACATGATGACATGATGCCCTAGGGAAAAACTGTTGTTTCGTTTGCTTTATGAATGTTGGAACTTATATTCATCAGAAGCCATAGGTTTAAAGTTACTCTACATGGGCATCCATACTGCTCATATCATAAGGCTTAGTGTTCTAGCAGGGCGGGGACTATGTATTTTAAGTGAGATGACTGAAGTACACAATTTAGAAAGCTTTCATTATCAGGTTCATGAAGGTATTACTTTAATTAAAGCTGAGTCTAGTTCTCCTCCTTCTTCTTTTCTTCTTTCTTCTTCTTTTTTTTTTTTTTAGGGTTGAGGGAAGTGAGACTGATCAACCTATCTATTTATTTACCTTGAAAGCTATGTGATATTTGCTTGCTCCAAAGGATGAGGAAGTGACAATTATGAAAATGGGAACAAGAAAGACATGTGGAAGTGTTGAAAGGTATTTTGAGTGGGAGGTACAGAAACTGAGGTGGTTCTGATATCCCCTGCTGAGTCTAAGAGAATTCTTAGAAATATTAAAGAGAATATTGATTAAAAAGTGATGAGAATTATCAGGTAGTGGACACAAGACCCAGAAATCAGTTAAATTTAAGATGCTCATAACAATTTGAAAATCTCCAGGGGCTTCTTTTGAGTAGAGGATGAGTGATATGAAAGAGAAAAAAAAAAATACAGAAAATACAATATGTTTTTTTCCCCAATGTACCTGCTATGATCTACATTTTTCAGTCTTCAAATAGTATCTTTATATATCCTTTTTTAGTTTTGATAGTCAGAATTCCTATATTAAAAAAAAGAAAAAGAAAAAGAAAAACTAGCCATGGCTGGTGGCTCAGTGGATTGGTGCCAGCATACAAACCCAAAAGTCACTGGTTCAATTCATAGCCAGGGCACATAACCAGGTTGCAAGCCAGGTCTTTGCCAGGTTCTTAGCTGGAGGCAGATGAAAGGCAACCATACATTGATTTTTCTCTCCCTTTCTTCCTCCCTCTTTTACCTTCTCTTTAAAAATAATAAAATTAAAAAAAAGAAAACTAAAATATAAAAGGCTCCAAATTAAATTTAAATTTCAAAAAAACAAAAAACTATTTAGTTATTATTAGCATGTCTAAAATACTGTAAGAGTAATACTTTTACTAAAAAATTTGTTTCTATGAACTTAAAATTTGGCTCAATGATGAATATTTTATCTGGAAATTTAGAGAAAGACAGATTGGAATGTAATTATACCATCTTAGCCAGAATCAGAACTGAAAATGCATATTGAAACACTACTTATAATAGTTTAATAGAATAATATGTAATCATTAAAATAATAGAACATTTAATCACATGCTAAAAGCTTTACAATTCATTGCCACATGAGAAGGGTTTTGTCATTCATAGATAATAGATAGATAGAATAGATAGATAATTACATTCTCCTTTACTTTTTGTGTGTGCCTGCTAAAACACAAGAAAAATAAAATCCTGAGACTAGGAACAAATTTCACTAAAGAAAATAATCATCATTCCAAGGACCATATAATATCAAACTAGATGAGAAAAGATATCAGAGGTGTTAAAATTACCTGACAATAATTTTAAGGTGGAAATTATAACAATGCTTCAATACATTTTTTCTTTTAAGATTTTATTTATTATGTCCAGAAAGACAGAGGAAGGGAGAGAGGCAGAGAGGGAGAGAGACATCAATATATGGTTGCCTTTCACCTGCCTCCAGCTAAGGGCCTGGCTGGAGACCTGGCTTGCAACCTGGTTATGTGCCCTGGCTGGGGAATCAAACAATAAAATATTTATGGCCACACTGAAAACTATTTTAAATAGAAATTCTCAGCAAAAATAGCTTTAGCAGAAAGAAAATGAAGTTTTGAAACAGAACCAAATAAAAATTTAGGAGTGAACAGTACAATAGTAATATCAATGAATGGGCTCAACAACAGAATGGAGAGAACATGAGTAGAATCAGTTAATTTGAAAACTGAACAATAGAAATTATAAAATGTACAAATAAAAGGAGAAAATGAATTGGAATAAATGAAGAGAACCTCTGAGAAATGTGAGACTACAACAAAAGATCTGTAAATCAAAGTATTAAAATCCATTATCTAGAGTTCCTGCAAACTGGTGGAGGAGTAAATGGAGCTGCACCAATCTCCTCCCAGGTCACAGCTGGAATGACTATTTTGGAGAAAAACTCAGCTGGAATTACCAACAGAACCCTTGCTGTCCTATAACCACGGACAGAACAGAAGAGGCCGCTTCATCACAATGTGACTATTAGGAATCTCAGAAATGTGACAGGGCCGGCTGGATGCCCACCAGAGGCAGTGGCCAAAGGGATGGAGCCGGGGGCTCCACCTGAGAAGGGTGGGATCTGGTCCCCCAGCTGGGTGTCCCAGCTACAGCAACATGGTGGAGAGCTCAGCAGCATCCAGCTGAGAAGGGCAGAAAACTGTGGAGTTTGCTGGCCTGAGAGAGTGCTGGAGACAGAGAACTACTAGGGTGACCACAGCGACAATACATTAGCACCCACCTATCCTGGGCTCCAGCGGAGGGAGGGCAGCGAGGACTGGAGACACGTGAGATGAGTTTGTGGGGGTGGTTTAGAGGAGAGAAGTGGGGAGGCGGCTGAGGGGATCCTGGTGCTGACTCTTCGCCCACACCTCGGGGGACTGCACTGAGCCAAGTGGCTTCCCTAAGGGTCCTCATAGCCCTGCCCACAGGAAGCAATCTGCCCCGCCCAGCAGTGCCTGAGCCAGGCACCTGATCACAATTCTCAGATTTACATCTAAATAAATCTCTCCTGCCCTGCCCTGCCCTGTCTGAGCATAGATACAATAGTTGGCACCTGAAGAGGTGTTTCTCACCCACCAGCACCTGGGCCTGGTGGCTGATCGCAGACTGTCAATTTACAGCTGGGTTGGTCAGTCGGCCTCATGTGGCAGCCTGTAAGCTGAGTGGCTGATCGTGAATTCATTGCTTTGCAAATGGGTCAGTCCTTCTTGCTCAGCAGAGCCTGGGCCTGGCAGCAGATTACAAACTCTGACTTGTAGCTGGGTCAGATAGTCAGCCCCACTCAGTGGCAACTGAGTCTGGTGGCTGATTGTGGATTCATTGGTTCACAACTGAGTTGATTTGTCCCACATGCTGATCTCTGGGCCTGGCAGCTGATCACAGATTCATTGGCTTACAATTGTACCTTGCTGTCCAGCCCAGCAGCTCCTGAGCCTGGTGGCTAAACATAAATTCATTGGATTACAATTGGATCTTACTGCCTAGCCCAATGGCACCTGAGCCTGGTGGCTGATCACAGATTCATTGATTTACATCCAAATCTGTCCCACCAGGCTACACCTGAGCAGGCTGATCCATTGGAATACAGCTGAACCTCTCTGTCTAGGTCAGTAGGGCCTGAGTTTGGTAGCTGATTTATTGATTTACTACTAAATCAGTCAGTCACCCCAAGCTGCATCTGAGCCTGGTGGTGGATCACAGACCAGTAGGATTACAACTAAATCAGTCCTTCCAGCCTAGGAGTTCCTTAGCCTGGCAGCTGATCACAGTCTGATTGGATTATAATGAAACCTAAAAATGGGGAGAAAAGGAAACAGTCCATCAAGAAAAGGAAAGGAGGAATCCCCAGAAAGATCACTAAATGAAATAGAGGCAAGCAAACTATCAGATATGGAATTCAAAATAATTATGACAGAGAAACTCAATGAGCTCAGCCAGCTCAAAGAAAACTACAAACAACTCCAGGGGAACTGTGAAGAACTCCAGGGAAGCTACAAGGAACTTACTGAGAACTATACCAGCATTAAAAAGGACATAGAAACTATCAGTAAGTGCCAGGAGGAAATGAAGAATACAATTTCTGAATTGAAGAATACAGTAGAAGGAACCAACAGCAGGCTAGAAGAAGCAGAGGATCAGATCAGCAAGCTGCAGGACAATATAGAAAAATATTCCAAGACAGTGTAACAGAATGAAAAAAGGCTGAACAAGAATGAAGAGGGTTTAAGAGAGCTGCAGGACAACATGAAACATAATAACATCCATATCATAGGGATATGAGAGGGAAAAGAGAGACAAGGAATGGAAAACCTGTTTAAAAAAGTAATGAGAGAAAACTTCCTTAACATGATGAGTGAAACATTACTCAAGTTCAGGAAGCACAGAGGGTTCCAATGAGGATGAATCTAAACAGACCCACTCCAAGACATATTATAACTAAGATGGCAAATTTCAAAGATAAAGACAGAATCCTAAAAGCATCAAGAGAGAAACAGCAAATAATATATAAGGGGGCTCCAATAGGTTTATCAAATGATTATTTAACAGAAATAATACAAGCCAGAGGGGAATGCCAAAAAGTATTCCAAGTAATGACAAACAAAGGCCTGCAGCAAAGAATACTCTACCCAGCAAGGCTCTCATTCAAAATGGAAGGAGAAATAAGGAGTTTCCTAGACAAAAGAAGACTAAAGGTATACATCTCTACCAAAACAAGTCTCCACAAATACAGGAAAATTGAAATCATACAAAGCATCTTTTCAGATCACAATGGATTGAAACTAGAAACCAACTTCAAGGGAAAAAAAACAAAAACACTCTAACTCATGGAGACTGAATAACAAGCTTTTAAGTAATGAATGGATTAACAATAAGACCAGAGATGAAATCAAAAAAGTTTCTGAAAACAAATGACAATGAATATACAACAGCTCAAAACACAGCAAGGGCATTCCTCAGAGGGAAATTCATAGCAATACAGGCTTACCTAAAAAGGATAGAAGATGTTTATACAAAAATCTAACCATAAAGCTGCAAGAACTAGAGGAGCAACAACAAACAAAGCCCAGAGCAAGTAGAAGGAAGGAAATCATCAAGATAAGAGCAGAATTAAATCACTTAGAGACTCAAAGTACAATTCAAAGAATCAATAAGTCCAAGAGCTGGTTCTTTGAAAAAATAAACAAAATTGACAAGCCTCTAACCAGACTCATCAAGAAAAAGAGAAGACCCAAATAAACAGAATCAGAAATGACAGAGGAGAAATCACAAGTGATCATTCAGAAACGCAAAGGATTTTAAGAAATTACTACAAACAACTATATGACAAGAAATATGACAACCTGGGTGAAATGGAAAATTTCTGAAAATGTATAATCTACCAAAACTGAATCCAGAAGAACCAGAAAGCCTAAATAGACCAATAACAACTAGTGAAGTTGAAGAAGTAATCAAAAATCTCCCAAAGCACAAAAGCCCTGGATCGGATGGATACACAGGTGAATTTTACCAAACATTTAGAGAAGAACTAACTTCTATCCTTCTCAATGTATTCCAAAAAAACCCAAGACAAGAGAAGACTTCCAAACTCTTTCTATGAGGCCAATATTATTCTAATCCCAAAACCAGGTAGAGACACAACTAAGAAAGAAAACTACAGGCCAATATCTCTGATGAACATAAATGCTAAGATTCTTAACAAAATATTGGCCAACCAGATCCAGCAATACATTCAAAAGATCATACACCATGATCAAGTGGGTTTTATCCCAGGGATGCAAGGATGGTACAACATTTGTAAATCAATAAATGTAATATACCACATCAACAAAATGAAAGACAAAAATCATATGTTCATATCAATAACGCTGAAAAAGCATTTGATAAAGTACAGCAACATTTATGATAAAAACACTCAGCAAAATGGGAAAAGGGGGAGCATTACCTCAACATCATAAAGGCCATATATGAGAAACCTGAAGCAAACATCATACTCGACAAGCAATAATTAAAAGCTTTCCCCCTAAGGTCAGGAACAAGACAAGGCTGTCCACTTTCTCCACTTCCATTCAACATCATTTTGAAAGTTCTAGCCATAGCCATCAGAGGTAGAAAAAGGAATCAAAGGTATCCAAATTGGAAAGGAGGAAGTCAAACTGTCATTATTTGCAGATGATATGATAGCGTATATACAAAACCTGATAGACTCTACCAAAAACCTACTCAATCTATTAAGCAAATTTAGCAAAATAGCTGAATATAAAGTCAATGTCCAGAAATCAAAAGCATTTTTGTATACCAACAATGAAACATCAGAGATAGAAGCTACAAAACAAATCCCATTTACCATAGCAACAACAACAACAACAAAAAAATAAAGTACTTAGGCATAAACTTAACCGAGGAGGTAAGAGACCTGTACTCAGAAAACTATAGAACACTGAAGAAAGAAATTAAGATACAAATAAATGGAAGCATATACCATGTTCATGGATGGGAAGAATTAACTAAAAAATGGAACTGCCTTTTGATCCAGCAATTCCACTACTAGGACTATAACTAAAGAACCCTGAAACACCATTCATAAGAACCTATGTACCCCTAAGTTCATAGTAGTGCTATTTACAATAACTAAGTGCTGGAAACAGCCTAAGTGCTCACCAGTGGATGATTGGATCAAAAAACTTTGGTACATTTACACAATGGAATACTACACAGCAGAAAGAAAGAAGGAACTCCTACTCTGCAACAACATGGATGGAACTTATGCTTAGTGAAATAATCCAGTCAGTGGAAGACAAATACCATATGATCTCACCCATTTCACTACAATAATGAACAAAACAAATAAATAAGCAAAATAGAACCAGATACATGAATACAATGAATAGACCTTCAGTGGGCAGAGGGAAGGCGGGGAGAGAGAAGGGGGGAGAAGGAGGCAAAGAAGGGGTACAGTTTAGTCAAGGAACTAGTATGGAAGAACCATAAACAATAAGTGGGATTCACTGTGGTGGGGAGTGGGTGTGTGGGGAAGGAAACGGAGGGGAGTAAAAAGGGGATGGATGTAATACAACAACAATAAAATTAAATTTAAAAATAAATAAATAAATAAATAAAACTAATAAAAAGAATCAATTATCTTGTGAAGAGGAAAAAGAGGATATAGCTGGAAAAATATAGAAATAATGATGAAAAAATCCCATATTTTGCAGAAAAAAATAAATTTACAAACTCAAGAAATTGAGTGAACTCCAAATAAAAAAGAACACAGACATTCATATAAGACACAACTAGTTATATTTAAGAAAACTAGTGAAAAAATATAAAATTTTTGAAAATGGCAGAAAATTACAAATTAAAAAAAATTTATTTATTATTTTTAGAGAGGGAGGAAGAGAGAGAGGCAGAGAGGGAGAAAGACATCAATGTATGGTTGCCTTTCACCTGCCTCCAGCTATGCACAATGCTGTAGACCTGGCTTGCAACCTGATTATGTGCCCTGGCTGGGGAATCGAACCAGTGACCTTTGGGTTCGCAGGTTGGCACCTTAACCCCTGTGCCACCAGCCAGGCTAGAAAATGACACATTTTTTATCCAAGAAAAATAATTGAAATGACAGTGTATTTCTCAACAGAGCAATGAGGATCAGAAGAAAGTGACACAAGATCTTTCAAGTGCTAAAAGAAAAGGACTATGAACCAGGTATTCCACATCCTGAAAAAACAAAGAAGAAATAAAAATATTCTAAGGTGTAGGAAAACTAATAGAATTTCTGAAAAGTACATCTACTCTAAAATAATGGCTAAAACATACCTTTTCTTCTACAGTATTATAAATTATGTTTGAAAACTAAAGTAAAGATGATAGTTCTGTCAAATCATTTTCTTAGTGTATGTAGAGGCAATAGTTAGACATGTATACTAACATGAGGGGAGGGTAAAGAGATGTAAAGGAAGGTAATGTTTCAATACTTCACTTGAACTGGTAGCATGTTGATAGTAGAGTTTGATAACTTCTACATGTAATGAAATTCTGGACCAACCACTTTAAAAGCTACAGAAAGGACAAGACAAAAACATTATAGATAAATGAAAATGAAATTCTAAAACAATGTTTATTTAATCCAAATTAATGCAAAAATAAGAAAGGGAATTTAAAAAATATATATAGCTAACAAAAAATAAAACTTAAGCCTTAATATATCAACATATATATATTAAGAATTTAAATAAGGATCTAAATATATGATTAAAAATATAAAAATTATATATAAATCTAAATATAATTTAAAGGCTAGTAGTTGGCAGAGTGGACAAAAATTATGACTGAAGTAAATGTTGTTTATAAGAAAGTCTGTTCAAATATAATAATAATTGTAGGTTGAATGTAAAATTATGAAAAACATATGATATACATATATCAATCAAAAGGAGTGGCTATATTAATATCAGTAAAATAGATTGCATAGGAAAAACAAGTAGCATGAAAGAAGGGTACTAGGTAATTGTTAAACAGTCAATTCACAGAAAAGGTAAGACATTCTTAAATGTGTATAAAAATCATTACCAAATCTATGAAGCAAAAATGATAAAAAACAAATGAGAATTTAATCCACAATTAAAATGGGAGACTATAACATTCTTCCCTATACATGAGATTAAAAGTGACCTTGTATATAAATACACATTGTGCCAATGTCAACCTCCTGGTTTAGATACTTTATTCTAGTTTTTTGAGATATAAAGTGTGACCATTGCTTGGAAACTGGGCAAAGGATCTCACTGCATTATCTTTGCAACTTCCCATAAATCTATAATTATAGTCAATTCTCATTATTTCTAAAAGTTATTCTCTATAGAGTTACTCTGAGCTCTGAAGTAGCAAATATTGAACAATTTCACTTTAAGGAAATACAAGTTTAACTCCTGTGAACCTTTGGTAACAACATTTTCATTAACCTGTCAATACATGACTTTGTTGTATGTGTTTCTATTTAAAAAGCATTTTAAACCCTGGCTGGTGGCACAATGGATAAGGTGCTGGCCTGCAAACCCAAAAGTGGCTGGTTCGATTCCCAGCCTGGGCACATAACCAAGTTGCAAGCCAGGTCTCCAACCAGGTCCATAGCTGGAGGCAGGTGAAAGGCAACCAACCATACATTGATGTCTCTCTCCCTCTCTGCCTCTCTCCCTCCCCCTCTCTCTAAAATTAATAAATAAAATATTTTTAAAAAAGTTATATTGCTAAAAAGCCCCTTTTCAATGATTAATTTTTTAAAGTTATTAAAAAGAGATTAATACTGGCAGAATAGATATTAATGAACTGGGGTAACCATAATTTACCATGAGAAACTAAAAGGTTAGTGACATGTACATATTCTACAGATTAAATAAGTTAAACAATTAAATGTGTTTTTCTAAGATATTTGCCAATTTCAAGTAGGTATTATTACAAAAATATTGAATAAGGGAAATTATATTTAATTAGTGGACATGTTTATGTTGAACTGAAAAGTCAGCGGTTGATTCCCAGTCAGAGCATTTGATGTTTCTCTCCCTCTCTTTCTCTTTTCCTCCCCCTCTCTCTAAATGTACATGAATAAAGTCTTTCAGAAAAAAAATAGAAAAGGAAAAGTTAACATGACATTTATATTTGGCATAGAGAACAAATTATATGAAATAACAAAAATGTGCTCATCAGAGAATCTCTTTTATTCACTTGTGTGTGTGATGGAGATAAGTGGATAAAGATACTGGTGACCAATAAGAGCTTTCTTTAAATAATGACTGCTACCTTAGATTATTTATTCCATTTTACTATAGCCATACAGACGTGGGTAACCTTATCTCTTTCACACACACAAGTGAATAAAAGAGATTGTGATTTGCTCTTTTAAAACAGGTTCTAAGTACTTGGTAACATTTTGATGAAACAGTCTTTTATAATGGATTTAATAAACTATAAAAACCCTAGTTTTATCACTGATAATTATTCTACTGTTGCCGGCAAAATATATCTATGGCTAATTCTATTTCAGCTTTAATCAACAACCTTCTTAAAGATCCATATTCTGTTTATATGCCAGATTTTGTGCTGCTGGGTAGGTGTGATTAATTAAACCCAGTGTCACATAATTTTATTTAATGGATTTAAAACAAGACAAATTCAGATCAGAGTTTAGACAGTGGTTTCACATTTAAAAAATTAGTATTAATGCATTTTAGTTCGTATATTAAAATTAGTAGTACCAAGAAGTCATATTTTGTAAGATAAGTCACCCACTTTTAACCATGTGACAGGAAATGTTCTCAATATATGCTTATTTCAACTGCTAAGCCAGCAATTTAACAGTGGAGATGATTTTATATTTGTGCCTGCACTTATCTGAACTACTAAAAACTTTGAACTTTTTCAATTACACATTTTGTTCTTGTTAGTTAAAGCAATATGGATATGTACTGTGTGTGAATATATGTGTGAATATATATATATATATGTGTGTGTGTGTGTGTGTGTGTGTGTGTGTGTGTATATATATATATATATATATATATATATATATATATGGTGTAACTCTTCAATATTGCAGCCTTGTAATTTGAAATAATTAGGGTAAAGGCCAGATTGAATTGATAGAAATTAAGCTATAAAACATTTGAAAAGGAATGTAGTTCCATTATTGTTCTATATATTCAAACAATGTTAATCATTGGGTCTACTGACACCAGATGAAATGAGAATAGCTTTTGAATTGTATGTAATATTACTAAGGCATTATGAGTATTTAACATATTTTGTTCTTCAAAGATTGTGCTAAGTAATTTTTCACAAGTTTTGTAAAAACCATTAATTTGTATGGTATACTTATTTCTTCAAATATTAACAAAGTAATAATAGTAATTAAAACACTCAAATAGTGTACATAGTATGTCAGGCTCTTCCAAAAGCTTTCCACAAAAAGATTCAGCAAGCTCCCTAAGGTCACAGAACTAGTTAGTGGTAAGTTCCAAATACAAATGCATTTTGCCTGGCTTTGGAGCTCAGGCTTCTTATCTACACTTCCTCTCCCAAACATTAGGTAATATTGGTAGTAAGTTTTAGATCCTGAGCAAGAATTGTACTCTTGTTTTGATATTAATGCTTACGAATAATTCCACATGATTAACATTGGGATAACTGTTAATCATCTCCACTTTTGTCATTTGTTCATTAAATAGTCTTCAGCAAACCCCCGGAATTGCTGCTGAGCTTTAAACTCATAGGGTTTTGTCCATGATCATGAAATCTTCAGGTCTAGATCCTGCCAATGTCTTCAACCCCATATCCACTTATCACAACTATAGTAGCTTATCAATCAGTCTTTAACATATGAACATGAGTTATTTGCTAAGACATTTTCTGTGAAACCAATTCAAAGGAAGAAAACAAAATGAAAGGGAACAGGTTGTGGAAGCAGATTAAATGATTAGCTCTTGGGGAGCCACCTTGTCTTGGTGAGGTACTCAGAGGGAACATTTGGAAACCCAAGCGGTTAGCCTGTGGGGTCTGAAACCCTAGAAGAAGACACCCAGAAAAGAGGTTGAAATAAAGAAGAAGAAAAGTGATGTAATAGTTTCTAAATATTTAACTTCAACAAATCATTATCAGTTATATGCAATTATTTAGATTGCAAAACACTTACCTGTATAAAACATGATTGCTATGGAATTCCTTTGATAGTCATTTAAAGGTAGCATTAGTTATTTATGATTACAGAATGTAAACTCAGGTGCAACATGTACACTGTACATGAGAGGATAGTAGAAACTTATGAAGTAATTAGAGATTCCATTTAACTTAGAGAGACTATCAAAATATTAAGTACTTGAAAATTAATATAACAGAAATTAATTATAAATCTCAGATATTTAATGTATTATATCAGGTATATAATTTATAGTCTTGGGAATATTGGAAATACTTATTTTTGTATATTTATTAACATTCTTATAATTATTATGAATCCAATTCTGTTTAGAATGTATTCATTAGTAGGATGTATGATAGAGCAAAGGAAGAGAAAAAAGGGACAGAGAGAACCAAGAACAAAACTGTCAACTGAAGATAAACAGAACTTCTTTGTTTTTATATATGATTTCCTGAAAGAAATGTAATTGGCTTGTTATTTATGCATGTATTCATTCCTCAGATTTTCAGTGATTGATCTTTGATTTAAAATTCCCCTGCCTAGACCATTTCGGTTTGAACTCACATTATTATTTTCTGCTGAAACTATTAATAAGGATTTATGTAAAAAACAGTCCCATCACTTTATAAAGAGAAGCAAAAGAAAACTATTTTACAATTGTTAAAACACAGAAGAAAACATTCTGTGGTGGTTGGTATTGTCATGGTTTGCTTGTTGAGAAAATTGGAGAGAAAGTGATGGGTGCCTCTTCTGGGTGGAAGGAAGTTTAAAAAACAAAGAAAAGCTTGTGTTTTCCCTCTGCCACTGGCTGGTGATGCCCCAGAGAAGGGCTGCTTCTTCAGTCTAAGTGCCAAAGTGAAGATGTCAAGTCATGGAGCAGGGCCACAGAGGACACGTAGTAGGCATATTACTTGAGAAAGAAATAGAAATGAACTTTGTAAATCACTGAGATGTAGACGTACAGCAGCGTAACTTCACCCAACATTAATATATATATATATATATATATATATTCCTCAATATGTTCAGAAGTTAAGCTTCATTTTAGAACATACAAATAAAAATATTGCAGAATATTGATTAATATTATCAAGTGGTGACCAGGTATTCTCTGAGAAGCTTTTGTAATACTTAATGTAAAGTCATGTTGTAACTGGTTGTAATAAGAAATTCCCAGACATTTATTATCTATGAAATTGCCTTGAGATTATTGGCCATCTTAAACAGTAAAGACTAGTGACCCCCTGAAAATATTAGAAGATGTTCTCTTCATCTTGATAAGGGAATTTGGATAGACAGGAGGTTAAATGTAAGGGGAAGATCACTAAAGGGGAAAAATAAAGTGTAACAAGAACATATAAAAAGCACCAATAAAAAATAAATCAAATAATATTTCTCACAAGTCGATGATGGCCCACTGCAACAAAAAGACAGATAAATATTTTATGATCTCTTGCCCTAGAATCTCATCAAAATTTTGTTTGCATTCAGTTTTCTGACAAACTTGCAATAAGGTTGCAAAACCCAACAAATACATACGCAAAATAACAGAGAAAAAGCTGAAATTTGACATACTAGTTGCTTAACAGGACTACTATATTTCTGAAAATTCATTATGTAGACAAAGAGTAAGTAAGATTTTACCTGAAAGACAAATAGATCACATTATGTTTCAAGGAAAGGACATTTAAATAAATTGGAATTACTCTGAAAGTACCAAAAGCAGTAAATCTTTCAGGGAGGTGGGAGTTTCTTTAGAATCCATAGCAATTTATGATTGATGATAGAAACATTATAGTGGGTATAAATTATGTAGAACCCTTGTATTCTGATAAATCGTGCTCTGCTAAACTCAGATAATTTTTACAGAACAGTATATCTGAAACTATTATAAATAGTTATTGTAAGTATAAAATGATAAATACTGAATAGAAGATATGCATATATAAATGAAATAGAACTAATAAATTCAATCTGGAGAAGTAAACAGGAATAGTTTTAGGTGGAAGATGACAACTTTTAAATTCCTACAAGGCTTTCTGCACATTTTATCATAAGTGGAAATGTCTACTCTACATAAATTATGGGTGGTGCATTTAGCTTTATTACTTGCTTATAAGTGGTTCAAAGTTTCTCCTTTCTGACTGCTGACTTTGAAGCTAATTAACAAGAAAGATAAAAAATACATTATTTTTATACTATATAAATCAAGAAAGAAAGCTCAATTATATTTATTTTGATATTTTATTGATTTCCTATCTCAATATTTGTGCTACTTTTAAATCTATAACATAATTTTGAAAATTATAAAGGTATTTATGCATATGCAGAAAATGGAGTGGATTATAGTTCAGATAGTAAGATATTACATACTATTTGAAAGTTCTAATATTCGACTAATGTACTTGAAGCTATGACTCATTGCTATTCAGTGGTAAATAGCCTCTTTATTATTATTATTAAGACATTTATTTACAAGTGCTTGCAGTTTGTTGACTTTTTTTGACAAAATTATGGTGTAAACTTGTATTAGAAATGAAAAGTGAGTTCTTAAAAATCTCAAACTTGACCAGATATGAAACAATTTTAAAAGCTTTAAAGGTGTATTGAGATAAGAATGGGTTATTTTAAAAAATGTTTGTCATTACCAAGAGAGAGACACCGTTAGATAAAAATAATAAAAACCCATGCAGCATAGATAATGCAGAGAGCTCTAGTCATTTAATCAGCAGGCAAAAAACAAGCACTTGAAGTCTTCAGCTCCAATCCTTTGTTCATTTCTTATGGCAGGGATTGCATATTGTTTTTTTGTTTGTTTGTTTGTTTTTGTTAGATGACTACACTGGATGATGTTAGAAATGGTAAGCCAGCCTTTAATCGGCCCCATCCTGCTCAGCCTGGGAAGTGGATGAATTCTCAGCTGGTGGATCCATCAGCTGCTTTTGTGTCTTTGCCATCTTGTGGTTTAGGGTTTTCTGGGCATCTGGTCAGTTAACTCAAGTTGCAACGGTAAGAACGTTGAGGTGGCTGCTGACCTTGGGGCTCATCTCCTTGCTTTTCCTTATCTTTTCCTTATCTTCTCCATTGCCATCCTTTCTAAGCTCTTTGGTGAGGAGGTCCCCTGCTAAACTGACCTGTAGCCGGGATATATCTGCCTCACTGGTCTGCCTTGCTCAACTGCACCCCGGTTGCCCACACCCCGATCCCTCCCGATCCCTCCCGCCCGCGGGCGAGTTGGCCTGCTGTGGTGGCCGCTCATCGGTCGCAGGCTGTCAGGTGGGGACCACTCCCCAGCAGGCGCTGCAGCGCCTGGCCTTCAGGAGTACTCTCCCATCTCCTTCTCTCCCGACTTGTCCTGTTCCTGCAATTCTGCTGGTAATTGCGGGGAGGGTCCCTAGGACACCAAAGCCTCTATAAAGGTTCAGGTCTGCTAGTCTGCTGCGCATTTACTACCTTGCGTTGGAACCCTGTCAGGCCTGTAACATTTGTGGCCTCTGCACGCTATTCTCCTTCGACAGCGTGGGACTCCGCAGCCTCCATCTCCTACGCTAAGAAGGTACTTCCCGGAGTTATATTTCTTTATGGCGGCCTGTTGTACACATAATCTTCCTTGGTGTCATTCCTGTTCATGAAACCATATCGGTTTTTCACACTGAAGTGATTTACTGTTCCCCAAAACCTTCGTTTTGATTATCTTTTGTCCCTTCTGGCAGGCGTCACGTAGGTGAGGCCACACTCAGGCCTCTGCTCCCTGCAGGGGCTGCGCACCGTGCTGGGCCTGTGTTGGCAGCACTCACCGTGGGGGCAACAGGCAGCTGCTGGGGCTCAGCCTCGCTGCTCACGGTTGCGGAGATGGTGCCTGTGGCAGCTGAGGCTCCTTTCGGGGTGCCATGGTCACGAGACCAGAAGCAGTGGGGCTGCTCAGAGCTCTCTGCAGTCTTCTCTCCGCTCCCGCTACTGATCGGATTCGAACTCAGCCTTTTAACTAAAGTGAAAAGCGTAGCTAAATGGGTCTTGACAAAAATGAGTCTTCCCACATGGCAAATCTCCATTTCCATCCTAACTGAAAATATGACCCAACAGATGGTGAGAATCTTACCGTTGTCTAAAGGGACAGTGCCAGTCACATCTTTCAACTTGAAACACCATTTCAGATCCCTGCCTGGGATATGAGCTTTGACAGACTGACCCTAGTTAGAGACTGAAAAGAGAAAAGTATAAATAAAAAATTAAAGGGACAATAAATTATAAGACACTCTCTTCTCAGATACCCTTAGAGCTAACTTTGACACTGAGGGAAAATGGTTGATGGATGACAGAAGTCCATGTTATTGGTATGAAAATCCATACATTTCTTTATTAAACATAGATGCCTAACCCTCTCTGCCACATGTCAGAGCATATAAATAAAGATTATAGCTGCCATCTGTGTAGTCTCTAATTTATTACTTTCTTCCACATGTACCTTATTGACTATGTAAGTTACTAAAATGCTGGATAAACCACAAAATATCTATTAAACATATTTATTAAAATACGTATTTGCTATATGAAAATGGCATAAAACTTAAAAGTATAACTGCTTTACACTTCCTTTTATATCTTAATATATCTTGATAGGTAAATAGAATTAATAATAGCATATAAATCTATAATAATAACATATCATTTAATATATATGTGAATAAAAATTTTGTACTTGATGAATCTCTACCTCTCTTTTAAGAACATATTGCCTTGTAAACATTGTATTTTTAAGCTCTTGATGTCCAAGTATAATTTGATTGCCTGTCTTTCATGCGTAAGGTTTTTGTGTACCTCAGGCCAAACTGCCTGAAAATGAAAAGGTATATTTTTCACCAAAGCATCCTTTCCATTTTGTAAACACTAATGTGATGATGAAGAATAAGGTATAAAACTGGTACATCTTTATGCACCATTTCTATTAGATAGACACTATCTCCAAAGTAAATTATGTCTACACTAAATTATCTTGCAGCTTTTCCTCTTTAGACTTATTTAGTGCATGTCCTATTAATAGATAAAAGCACAATTGAGGAGGATATTTGAGCTAGTGGTAGACCGTCTCTACTACCAGTATAGAAAATGACAATACTCATAATCCCCAAATTATTTCTAATTACCTATTCTGAGACACTGCTAGAGCAATAATTGCAATTACCTAGAAAGATTAATGATGTTTAATTGCTCACTTGAGTGAACCCTAATTCTGCCCAGAGGGTTGTTATATAAAAATCTCAGCAGATTCTGGTTTAAGTGAAATATTCCGCTTTGTGATTTCACTCCAGTTAAGGCACAGATGAATATATGCACTGTAATGATAGGAATGGGCTGCTTTTCCCTCCCTGATGATATGAAATACTAGAGGCTATTAAATTATTTCTCTTAATTGTCCTATTTAGCTTTCCCTATGAGAGGAAAACAGTCTAATATAAAACAGTTACTAATAGAAAGTTTGTTTCTGAAATAAAAAATGATATATAAGCTGCATTTTGCAAAATATGACATTGATCATTACTTTAGGTTCTGCTGATACAAATGATTAAAGGAAAGTGGGATGACTGAGGAAAATTATATGTGTATATAAAACTGTGTAGGAATTCAAATTGCACATAGCCATTTACTATCCAAGCTTGCCCAAAACAAAATTGTATAAAATGTTCTTCAGAAATAAGAAATTAAGCCTGAGGTGTGTAAAGAAATAAAGAGCAGAAGAGTGTTGATCAGCATTTGGGTATATCTGTACAAATACTAAATAAAAGTATTAGTATTAGGTAGGGTTAAAATAATGTAAAACTAACATGTAATAACTGTAATATATAAATCAGATGAGATTGCAACTGTAATTAAACGTCTTTCATTTTTAGAGAACAATTATTCAAAGATAAATGACTTTAGATTTTGAGGTTACAAGAGGAGCAAAGCTTAAATTATAAATTTACACTTAGATTCTGAACATTTAAAATGTTCAGAATTCCATGGTGCCCTCCCTGGTGGCTCAATGGATAGGCACTGGCCTGCAAACACAAAGGTCACTGGTTTGATTCCTAGTCAGAGCACACAACCAGGTTGCAAGCCAGGCCTCCAAACAGGTCATTAGGTGAAGGCAGGTGAAAGGCAACCACACATTATTGCTTCTCTCTTTTTTTCCTCCCTCCCTGCCCTTCTCTTTGAAAATAATAAGTAAAAAATAAAAATAAATAAAAATGTTCCATTGTAACCAGTAAGTGCACAGCATGTAAAACTCTCAGTACAGTTGAGTAAAATTAGGGAATGTTAAAATAAAATTATTTAAGGTAAAAGAAGATGGGGTTAGAGAGAATAAATGTACAGAAGACAGGGTACACAGAAAATTGATAAAATGGCATAAACTCAGATATTATAAAAAATAAAAATGCTTAGTTACAGAATAAAATTTCAGATAGAATAAGAGAAATCCAATAATATATAATTTGCCAAAATCTACATTTAAAATAAGAATAAAAGCCAGCTGAATGTAAAATGATGAAAAAAGTATGCCAAACAAAAATTTTCTAAAAGAATATTTTAATATCAATAAAATATTCCTCATATTTTTATACTAGAAATAAGAAGGAGGTGTTTGAGTATGTCTGGTTTTCTTTTGGGTCCCTTCCTTTCTTCCCTGACTGTGCCCGTTTATTGATACAGTCTCTGTTACCTGATCAAAGGGTGACACCAACAATAGACCAAGGTGGACAGAAAGGAAAGAATTAGGGTGTTTCAACCACTCTCTCTATCTTGGTTTATGTGTCTCCCAGTGGTTTCTTTTTTCCCTAGTTGAAACTCTGGCTGGACAGATCCAGTTTGACTCTGGACTCAGGCAGCTTCAGCTCCTGCCTCCTTCCCTCCTGTCTAGCATGGCCATGGCTTCCTTCTTTTGCTCATTAATAGGCTGCCTCAGCAGCCCCTGTTGGCCTCTCATTATTCCCATGTAACTTAATTCTTGGGTTTAATTTTTTTTCTGAATCACTTCCTATGGTTTCTGTTCTACTGATTGGGCTTTGATTTCATATTGGGGCTCACCATATGATTAATGTAGTGACACTAATTTGGTAGGTACATGATACCTTACCTTCTTAAGATAGAAAACAAACAAACAAACAAAGGGTAGAATTACATATACAAGTAAGCAAGTTCACCAACATACCAGAATGTTTTAACATATCCCAACATTCCTCCTCAAATACAACATTTTCCCAAGCTTATTAGCTGTGAAGCCCTGCTTTTTGGCAAATTGTACAAAAACTATCAACTGGAAAACAATTCTATTGCATGCATAATTTTTATTTGTGCTGTTCATCCCCATTATGTGCTATTATTAGGTACCTGTAGGAGAAATAAAAATAAAAACCCATTAATATTTCCAATTCAGTAGAAATATAAACTGACAACATCATGAAGAGAACCAATATGTCAGTAGAGGTATATAAAGTGCCAAAAGAAGAAATTGCCTACGAAGGAAATTAAAACCAGATTTGAAGAATAAAATGAATTTGTAAGGAGAGGTAGTCAAAAGCATATTCTTTGATTCTTTTATTTATAGAGTCAATCTTGATCATACGTTTGTCATGCTAGCCACAATTTCTGGTACTGAGCATATATACCCTAAACTATAGTGGTTGCTCTTATAGAGTTCATAGTCTGTTAGGGAAACAGAAGATTCAGGAAAAACCCACTGTCTAGGCTGGGGAAAAGGAAGCTGATTATATTTCCTATAGGAGGTGATTGAATATGAAAATTTGAAAAAATAAATAGTTACTGTCAGAAGAGTGAGAATAATGAAGCTAGTGAACAAGGATTGGGCACACTGTTTCAATTGGTGAGAAAATACCTCTATGAGGAAAAACATCCCTCTTTTTTTTTCTTTCCTTCCTTCCTTCGTTCCTTTGTTCCTTCCTTCCTTCCCTTTTTCTTTCTTTCCTTTTGAAAGCCCATGTCTATTCTACCATTCTTACAAAATTATTTCACATTTCTAAACAAAAGTTTGCCTAGTGTGAGACTTCTTTGTCTGCACCTCTAGAAAGATACTACTTTAAACAAGTTGATATTCTAAAAAAAAAAAAAAAAAAAAAAGTGATATCCAAGAATTTGAATTCTGTATGCAATATTATTAATCAGGAAAATAACCTCCGAGTTTAACAAATATTTTTGGATTTCTGTTTAATTACTATCCCTCAAAATAAAAGGGACAGAAAATAAACTTGCTAAACCCAGAAAGATTAATTGTTAGTTTAATCCAATGTGTTTACTGATACTTCTAGAAGAAATTGTGAATCAAAAAGAATATTATTTCCTGTAGGTAAAATTTTATTCCTACTTTATGCTACTGTTTCTTCAATTTTCCTTTAGGCCACCAAGTGTTTCTTCAGCTCCTTCACAGTATGAGAGTATCTGCTTGAGAAATAATAGGAATTATGTGCCAAACTAGAGATATCAATCATTAATAAGTTACATAGTAAAACCTTTGCTTGTCTTAACACAAAGAAAATAATATTGTGAAATTTCAGGCAGGATTTTGTTGATCTGATGTTCTATAGAGCATACTTCTTCAGTGAAAATGGATAATGCCCTTTCTTGGGACAAACTATGTTCCTTTTACTTCCAATACTTCCCCCTTCACCTGAAATCCCCTTCCATAAGAAAGCCAACATGCCTCTAGTCACATTTTGCTCTAATTTGTTTTCTCTTTTTCCAGTGAACTTTGATGTTATCCAGAATCAGTAATTACCCTAAAGTCAAAAATACTGAATTCTGAATATCTACAATCCACATAGAAGAGATTGTGAATTCCAGCAGAGGCATCATTCAAAAGAGGAATAGAAGACCTCACAATTTCTGAAAGTGTAAAGTTGTTGAAATCAATTTATCCATTAGCACTACTCCAACTAATGGTGTAGTTTGCTAATAAAATTATCTATAATTGAGACGAATATTTGATTTTTAAAAATTTATTAATTTGGACTTTCAATCTGTTTATTCTGCTTCCTCTTAAAGCACACCTTTATATAGCTGACTGAACTAATCTTTTTTTTTTTTTTTACTGCAATTAGTTTTATGTTTAAAAGGGAGCTATAAAATTATGTGTATTTTTATATTCATTGAAT
Source organism: Noctilio leporinus (assembly GCA_004026585.1). Taxonomy (NCBI): domain Eukaryota; kingdom Metazoa; phylum Chordata; class Mammalia; order Chiroptera; family Noctilionidae; genus Noctilio; species Noctilio leporinus. Next base: position 82,751 of record PVIW01004768.1, on the reverse strand, counting down.
TACCATTGCAATAGCAATTCCAGAGATGCCAAATTACTCACAAAATTCCAAAGTTATCAGGAAGTAGCATTTACTATTTAAATACATACCTCTAAACACACCCTCTAATAAACCACCCTGCAAATATTACTCTCTAGAGTTTATCCCTCACATCTGTTACTGAGAGCTGTGTCAAAGTGTGCATTCCCCTTATACTAAATAAGAAAAAGATTCAGTAATCAAATAGCATGCTTAAAAATTATTTTGTAGTTTTCTCCAGAATCTTGACATTTCAAGTTTTTGAGACTCCTGCTTTTTCTAATCTGACCTTTTCTACCTAAATATCATATTTTTGCATTGCATTTTGATAACTCAATAATGTTTGTAAATGAACATTTTGTGCTATTGACTTGAAAGTATATAGAACATGGCAAGACAAAGCTTCATGTTTTCATTTAAATTATTTTTATGGCTTTGAGCAGACCTTAACCTTTCAAACAGGCTGGATGCAATTCTGATTCACACCACTACTATTGAGCTTGGCGATTCAGCATAGCTGAATTCTTTCCCCTATAGTGAAGGTAAGCCAACCTCTCCTTATCTGAGCCAAATAAAAAAATAATAATAATAAATGTATTTCCAGGCCAACTTGTCTTTCATGCAACATGAAAATGTCATTACTCATTTCTGTGATGCAGAGATAGATAAACTATCTAGTGCATAAATTAGAAAAAAATATTTCATTAGATAATAAGATACTTTTATATAGGATATTTGTGATTTTCAACACAAATGCACATCTTTTATATTTATATAGTTCTTTAGAATTCCCAAAGAACATTTATACATCTTACATTGCCAGAAAACAAGGTATGAATTAGGCATTATTTCATTATTTTAAGCAAATACAACCAGAACTATGACATTTGTTGACAAATTTCACAGGGAAAGTTAACTCCAATAATAGGATTAGAATAAGTTTTTATAGTCTGTGATACATTAACTCTGATGTCTCCTAGATATTACACCATCAAGGAATAAGCCCTTTTTTGTAAACAAGAAAAATATGTTTAAGAACGTGTACAATTAATTTTAAGAAGGTATTACTACAGAAACCTGAAGTTTTTAAGTGAGTTCCAGTTTCTACATACTTGGACCGCAAACATCTAGCGCCTAGCCAACAGACTCTGGTTTGCATTCCAGCCCCAGCAGATTACCTAGTTCCTTGCTTCCTCAGTCTGCTGCCCCCAGCCTGTCCATAATTCTTCACTCTAAACACAGGACAGATTTCTCCCCTAATTCTACAAAACTTCTCTTAGTCCAAGTTGTAACTCTGAACCTAACTTTAATGAAAGTTGGGAGATAGTAGGAAGAAATTACAGCTCAGAAAATAAAATGTTAGCCACAGACAGGGGCCGTAAATTCTCCTGAATACCGCAAGTGATGAGTCTTTATAAGGTGCGTCTCCCTGGCTCTCTCATTCTCCTGCCATCAGCTGGCAGAGACCAGTTTATCTCCCGAAATGGTGATGTTGGGAAACTGACTTCTCTCTTCATCTCCTGATTCCTGCAGCGATGAAGAAAAATATTATATTTTACTCCCACGCTCTTACCCACCTTCACCCAAAAGCTTAATTTGTCGAAATGCAAAGCATCCACAATTAAGCCATACTTTTAAATTATTGTGCAGAGTCCTTTAGTTTTCATTACTCCATGACAGCATTGCAGTTTTGCTTTTCTCTTGCAAAAGCAAAATGCTTGTTAATGTTTTCCATTAATTCAAAAAAATTGACTCAAAGGGATTAAAAACTACATAGTGACAGCTTTACCATATTGTTTTCTTCCTCTCTGGGGCAGAGACTGGCAGCTGATTACCGACGTCACTCCCTCTGTTTTGGCCACACGTTTACAGACAGCATTCTTTGCACTTAGGTGTACCGTGTTGGCCAAAGGACTGAGAGTAAAAGTAAAAATACCTCTTTTAGACCATACCCATAAGAGTAATTAGTGCATCACTGTCCATGCTTTGCTCTCCTGTGGCTTCATGCGAAGGTAATGAAGTCACAGACCACAGCCAGGCCGGGGAATCACCACCTAGAGCCACCACCTGTCAGTAGCACCGGTATGGGATGCTCTGTAAAAATAAAGGTTTCCTGTATCAAACAGTAGAATGTGTTTTTTTCCCCTTAAATCTAACATTATATTTTCTCAACAATTGCAATTATTTTATATCCTATTAAATTTCAAAAACATTGTTTTTTGTCAAAGTGTCTGTTCGCATTGCTTTATGTTCCAGATTCTTAGGCAGAAAACAGGGGCAGAGTTGAAAGCGGTGAAGGCCTCAGTCCTTTCTGAATAGGAATCTCCCTCTCCTCTGGTTGTTCTCCCTGCTGGACTTGGCCAGAGCTGGATAAGGTAGGCAACTCCAATTGCAGGGATGCCGCCACCCCATCTGCTTCCCGCCTCAGCCTCTGGCTTGGGGCAAGTGTTGCCTGGCAACAGGAAACCACAACAGGCTAAGTACATGGATCTTAGATCCCATATTTTTGGTCTCAGCCCTCTCATTCCCAAAGGACACTTGCCCTTGTAACCTCCAGTGTCTTCCTCAAATTCTGCCTCCTTCTCATGTGTCTGCTACTGGAAGATTTCTTTTCCTTCCAGTCTTGGTTGGTGATAATCATCATTGACATTAGGTCTGGGCTTCTCTTTAAAAACTACATGAACTAAAAAACCTTATCCATTCTTCACTATGTTAAGGAAAAAAGCCAATACGTCTTACTCAAATTGCATTGCAATAATGTATATAATAACGGAACAGAACCACGCCCCTCAATTTCTGGTAAAAGAAAACGCCTGGTTAAGGTACAAAGATGTTAAGTGTTAAATAATGTTAACAGTCTAGGAGAAGGCCCTGGCTTATGCTAAGTCGAGTGATATTTGCAACGGGCAGAGTCTGAGGACAGGCAGAAAAGAGAGGAAAAACAGAAGAGAGCGAATATTGGCCAGAGGTTAGAAGCCACAGGTAGCAGGCAGAGTGCAGGACAGCAGGCCTGCGGAGGAGAAATACACTCCACTCTGCAAGCAGCTGAGCAACGCTGATCCTGCTGCTCTCTTGCTTCCTTCCTTTTCCTCATTAACCCCCAACCCGCTGGAAAGAAGCCCTCCAGTTGCTTTCTTTTTCTGACCACCCACTGGGTTCTTAACTCCTGAATCAGCGAGTACAGGTTTCCTGAAAAGTCACCAATTCTGTCAAATAGCAATGGTTAAGAAATAGGTTTTGAAACCTTAAGGGCTGTGTTTGAATCTAGACCCAGTGGTTTAACAAAGGACTAAAAAGGTGAATTAATCCCAAACTGCTGTTCCTCACAGGCAAAATGAACAACATTATGTTTAATTCTTAAGGTTATTTTTAAATGAGATGAATGAAGATAAGTTATGACAACCATTGTTACTGGTAAACAATAATGGTATTGTTATTCATTGAAGTCAATCTTTTTTTTTTTTTTTTTGTCAGGCTTTTTGCTCTAGACCTCTCAGGAGCATTCAACAATTGTTCATTCCCTGAGACCCCTACCTCTTTCTGATGGGGAACCCTGACTTAAACTATAAAAAGTGTACTCTTTACTGGGACATTTCTCATCTCCCATGAGTTTTACTTAGCTATCCTTTTCAATATCACTTCTTAAAATACTCTTTATGAAATTTCACTGTTTCACTAAACTTATTTGATCCTCCAGATAGACATCTCAAATTCTCTAAGGGGTATTCATTTCCTTTTCTAGTCTCTCCTCTTGGAATTACTGTCAATGCCATGGTTGTTCTATTTTTCATAATCGAAGCGAAATTTCTATACTTTAAAAAAACAGAATTTAAGTGTACCATAGAATATTATTGTGCTTTATCACAGTTAAAAGTGTTTGGATAATTTAACAGATTGCTTATTTTCATTCTTGAACTTCATGAAGTGTCATAACTTTCTCCCATTAACTACTAGTGTTGTTTGGGATTATAAATATGCCTGAAACTAGAACAGCTTGATTTGCATTTTCTCTAGGCAACAAATTCTGATATGGACCGCTGTTTTTCAACAGAGGTGAGACAAATTAATCCAGCAAGTGACATTTCTTATGACATGCTTTATGCCTAGCTTGTCACTGGTAATTGAAACAGAAGGTAGAGTGGTTTTAAACCTTTCCGATAGCATATCACTTTTTCAGTGGTTTGTCAATTTTTGCTCTTCCTGTTCGCAAGCAGGCATGACTTAGATAAGAAACCAAAGTTTAGTGGGATAAAATAGTGTGGATTAGTTAAGGTAGCAGAAGTGAGAGAACCAAGATACAATCTGTGATAGTGAAACCTGCAATTTTAAGAGACACTTTCCATCTTCTCCTCTTAACTTTAGGTATTTTGTGCACATTTACCAAAGACAAACACAAGTAGCTTTATATCTCTGGTTATATGTCGTTAGGTTCTATAAAATTTGCTATGAATTTATCAAATAGGCATTAAGAAAACTTTTCTAAATGACTTGCCTGTATATGTATAATCTCTAAAACTCAATAAATACAAATATTTATTAGAATATTTAATATAAATTAATAACTGAAATTTCCATTTCCTAGAATATTTTAGGTTAAATATAATGTGTCCACTAAAATATTCTATATTTATATGTGTTTATATTTTTACCTTGTCTGCATAATTTTATCTAAATAAGCATGTGTGTGTGTGTGTGTGTGTGTGTGTGTGTGTGTGTGCTTGTGTGTGATAGAAAGAAATAAGAGCTCATCAGGCCTTGTGTAAATTCAGGTATTCTGAGAAACATATTTCAATATAGAAGAAAACCTTAAATTAAAAGAGCAAGAGGACAGGTGGTCCTGGGACAGACTGCAATATATAACTCTGACCCCTGTGAAAGAGAGAGGGAAGAAAGAAATTTTAGGTCGTAGGATCTTAGACTGCAGTTTGTTCTATGCGGTGTTTAGCAAAGTTATTGAGGAGTCCTCAAGGCAAAGTTGACCACCAGAGGAGTCTTGTATCACCCAAAAGGAGCCTTAGTATTCCTGTTGCCATGCTCAATTATCAGTGTGGAAAAATATTTTTGCTGGAATATATGGATAAATCTCAAAATCCAGCAGCCTGAGTGTCAGTCAATTATGCTTTTTGATGTCAAAGATATGAATGTAAATTTTTATGGCAGCCAAAGAAATCTAATTCAAAACCTTATGCTAAAGAAAAAAGTTATACAAAACCTGCTTCTAAGTAACGGGTTTATTTGTAAACATTGTCTTATTATTTGTGGTGTTTGTATTTTTACTGTAGTCTTTATTAAAACATCTCATTAGGGTTTTTTGTTTGTTTGTTTTTAAGGTTTGATTCATTATTTTCAGAGAGAAGGGTAGGGAGTGATGGAAAAAGGGAGAGAAGCACCAATGTGTGGTTGCCTTTCACCTGCCTCCAGCTAAGGACCTAGCTGGAGACCTGACTCGCAACCTGGTTATGTGCCCTGAATGAGGAATAGAACCAGAGATCTTTGGATTTGCAGGTTGACACCAATCCACTGAGCCACACCATCCAGGGTAATTTTGTTTGTTTGTTTATTTGTTTGTTTTTTAAATGGAAAATACAGTAAAGTGCTTAAAATAGATGAATTCCTTATGCCTATGTAAGAGGGCAACAGAGAAGAAGTTTGGGCAGTCATTGTCATAAACCGTAAAAACTGCTTATAGATGAAATTCAAATGATAGATTGGAAATAATAATATCAAATTGAGTTCTTTCATTGCAATATTCTATGTGGAAAGGAGAGGAATATGAATATAGTGTAACAAAAAAAAATAATAAAATAATTCCAATAAATGGCTCTGTGATAATTCCTAAAACAAATCATCTTTCAAGAATGGTCATTCTTTAAATAACATGTCAGAATTTTTTTAAACTATCACATAAGAATACTATATTTAAAAATATATTTTTTATTTATTATTTTTCAGAGAGAAGGTAAGGGAGAGAGGCAGAGAGGGAGAGAAATATCAATAAATGGTTGTCTTTCACCTGTCTCCAGCTATGGATCTGGCCAGAGACCTGGCTTGCAACCTGGTTATGTGCCCTGACTGGGGAATCAAACCAGCCAAGAATACCACAGTTTTTAAAAGATGTGTTCACTTTTAGAGGTCTTAAAGTTTCATTAAGGTGAGTTTTTTTAAAAATTGTTATCCTATTACAATTGTCCCAACCTTTTTTTCTTCACCCTCCTCGATCCAGCTCAGCCCATGCTCCCACTGTCAATCCCCACACTGTTGTCCATGCCCATGGGTCATTCATACATGTTCCTTGACCAGCCCCTTCCTCTTCTCTCCACCATTACCCTCCTCTCCTTCCCCCTCTGGTCTCTGTCAGCTGTACCATGTTTCCACACCTCTGGTTCTATTTCACTTGTTAGTATATTTTATTCATGAGATTCCTCTTCTATGTGAGATCATATGGGGTTTGTCTTTCACAGACTGACTTATTTCATTAAGCATAATATTCTCCAGTCTAATCCCTGCTGTCACAAAAGGTAGGAGTCCCTTCTTTCTTTCTGCTGTATACTATTCCATTGTGTAAATGTAACAGTTTTTTAATCCACTCATTCACTAATTGGCAATTAGTCAGTTTCTAGTTTTTAGCTATTTAATAGGTGGATTATCATGAGTTAATTCACAGATCTACCTACTACTATCTGTTCTTGTAAACAAACTTGGTTGATCTTAAGGGGAATTAGTTGGATTTTAACTGGAAACACTGTAGTTCAAAAAATGCTATTTTCCTATCTATTTATAGTTAATAATAATAATAATTGAGATTTATCAAGATTTAAGTAGGTTCCATGTCTTAGTCACTTTACATGCATTTTCTGGTTTAATAATTAAGCTACTCTCTTATGTTGTCTGTTTTGAGAGGTAAGAAGACAAATACAAATGATGTCCAATGCCTTCCCTAAGACATTATGAGCAGAAATAAAATAACCTGTCCAGAACCTCTATCCACAAACACTGTCCCCTTTGTTGTTTCTGAGGTAATGCTCCCCACCAAGAATGTGTCTTATGAATAAAATAAGGCAATCAGTGTCTGCACAACTGACTTTTAAGAAATTTTAGAGGGGATGCCTGAATTTGGGTAGAGATTGTACAAAATGGGCTTAAAAGTTTTAAGGATTCTAAGTTTTAGGAATTTATTCAGTAGGAAAACATTTTTTTTTTTTTTTTTTTTTTTTTTTTACTGAGGATAAAAACCAAATTAATAAAAAGAGTTTGGTTCAGAGTAAAAGTACAAGCTTACTTTATCAATGCAGTTATTGCTTAATCAATGCTATTAAGCATCATTAGTCATGCTTTTATAATATTTAAAAGCTTTTGGCTACACACTTATTAGAATGGCCCAAATCCAATTTCTGAAAATACCTAATGCTGGTAAGAATATGGAGTAACAGAAATTCTTAATCATTACCAGCAGGAATGTAAAATGGTATAGCCACTTGAAAGATAGGTGACATCTTATTAAACTAAACATACTCTTACCAAACAGCAACTGTGCTTCCTGCTATTTACTAAAATAAGTTGGAAACAATATGACCACACAGAAACCTGCACATGGATGTTGATAGAGTCCTTGTTCATAATTGACAAACTGTGCAAGCTACCAAGTTGGCATTTAATAGATGAACTGATCAATGAATTGTGGTATATTAGAAAATGGAATATTATTCAGCAATAAAAAATGAGCCATCAATCCATGAAAAGACATAAAGATCCTTAAATGTATATTACTAAGTTCAGAAAGCCAATTTGAAAGGCTATATACTGTATGGTTCAAAGTATACAATATTTTGGAAAAGACCTAACTTATGAAGATAGAAAAAGATCAATATTTGCCAGGGACTGATGATTGAAAGGAAGTGATGAATAGGCAGAGTGCCGAGGATTTTTAAGGCAATGAAAATACTGTAATGATGGATACCTGTCAGTATAGATTTGTCCAAACCTAGAGGATGTTCAACATTAAGAATGAACCCTAATGTAGGGACTTTCTGTAGTTATGATGTGTCTATGTTGGTTCATTATTTATAACAAATGCACCATTCTGATGAGGAATATTGATAATGTGGAAGATACATATATGTAGGGGCAAGAGATATGCGAGGAATTTCTATACCTTTCTCAGTGTTACTGTAAACCTAAAACTTCTGTAAAAATTAAAGTTAAAAGAAAACTTTTGGAATACTTGCTTTCAGGTGCTACAAAGGGATAGCTACCTCTCTTGTTTCCTCTTTGTTTTGTGGAATCTCCACTTACTCCTCAGCTTTCTCCTAATTATCACCATTCCTGTCCCCTTTGAATGGAGTTTCTCACCTTACCCATCACAGTGACATTAACCAGGTTCTTTCTTCTTACCTTGCTATATGTCAGTTATTTAGAACTTGAATCTGATGTGTTAACATATTAACAGAGAGAAAGAAGAGGGAGGCATGAGGAAAAAGAAAAAAATAAATAAATGCATGTGGATTTGACTTGCATTTTTTTCATTTCTTCTTACTGTTAATAACAATTTCATTCATTTTCTCTAATTGCAGCTGTCAATATCCTTAAGCAGCAACAACAAGAACAGCAACAGGAGAGATAAGAGGGAAAACCTCTACCAACCACTGCTTTTCAATTTTCCAGGACTCACATTTGTTCCTTACCATTTCTTTTTTTATTTTATTTTATTTTTATTTATTATTTCCAGAGAAAGAGGAAGGGAGAGAGGCAGAGAGGGAGAGAAACATCAATGTATGGTTCCTTTTCACCTCCATACATACACTGCCTCCAGCTACATACCTGGCTAGAGACCTGGCTTGCAACCTGGTTATGTGCCCTGGCTGGGAATCGAACCAGTGACCTTCGGGTTCACAGGCCGGTGCCTTATCCACTGTGCTACCAGCCAGGGCCACCATTTCTTTTAATATATTTTAGATACGTATTCTGTTAAATGGAAATATATGCTATCCATATATCTGTATCTATATATTGCTTAAAAATGTTCATCTATAACTGATAAGAAATCATGATTTGAAAGTTGCTTATGTTTACATATGTCCTGTCTTTTGTTCTAAAAATACCCCAGTGTATAGGAAAGTTATGGGGAAAAAGTTATATATTATACTATAGAGGAATTATTTGGTGAGTTTCATACATTGAAATTCTTACTGGATGTGAGAAAACATATCCATGAGCAAGAACCTGTTCCCCACTTAAAATCCCCTCCACTGTATCCATCAGAACCACAACATGGGCACTGCTTTCCCTTTAAGAAAGAGCCTAGTTATTTGGTTAGGAAAGTTCCACATACTACTACATTTGGCAAGAAATAGAAATGGGATACAACTGAAGGTCTGTTCTCTAGTATATTGCTAGTGAATGGTGTATTATTTCATGAAGTTAAATTTTTCTAAGACTTGATTCTTACAGAAGTAACCCACCTTAAAGGGACCAAAGCAGGAATGTTTTAAGGGGTTATGTACTGTCTGAGTTGGGAAGAAATATAATTTAGTCATCATCTCCTACTTAACTGGTAAGAAAACTGGCATCCAAGGATATTAAGTTTTAGCTATATATTCATTTTAATTATTATAAATCTTAATGCCCCCCAAATATATAATGCATTTGATTTTATAAAAATTTAAAGACAATACCTAAATACAAAATCATAATAAAAGTTAAAAATAAATAACAAATAAGACAAATATTGACAACTTATAAGAAATAAAATGCTCTCCTTTCTCTATTGTTAGGACATGACAGCACAACTAACAGTAAAGCAAATAAAATAACCAGTTAATCTATAAAAAAGTTATTCAGTTATTCTTAAATGAATGTAAATGAAAAATAAAGAGAAATGCCTCTATTAATCTAGCAAATAAAAAACATGATTGTAAATGGGATAACGCCCATAGTTAAGGGATTGTCAGGAGCTTAATCAGTGGCATGTTATAGATGGCTTTACCAGCTCAGAAGAACTAATTGTATTAACTTTTGCCCAACTCAGACTTCAGAATCATCATATTGGTAGCCTGAAATTGATGATGCTGGAGGATTTTTATCACAGAAATTTTAAATCCTTATCAATAACATTTTAAAATCAGAGATCCAGTTGTTAAACATTTACCAGCACAACCCTATGTATAATCACATTTTAAAAAGAGAATTAATGTTAATTTCATCAAGCATGATTTTTTTAAATATTATTTTTCTAAGATTAAGAATTACATAGAATGATGGCCTTGACATTGAGTAAGGTATCATTTTTGTGTGCTGTTTTGCTTTAGTGGGATTGCTCATAGGATAACAAGTGTGAGGCCACTGCCAGAAGTGTTTACTCTGAAAGCAGAGACATTATCACTCTCAATCAATTGAAGAAAAGAAATGTAGAGCCCTTAGAAATTTCAGAAGGCTGGCTTCCGATAGGATATGGAGAGGTTCATGTTCTTCCTTAATAGAGACTTTGTGATGGTGTGGAAAGTGTAATTCATTAAACTTGACATCTGCACAAGTGTGTAATTAAAACTTGCACATCTACGTTTTGCTAGTGACAGTATAAAATTACAGTATTTTGTAATGCTACTTTGCAATATTCATGAAGTTTAAAAAGCATTTTAGTACAAGTTGACCCAAGAATTTAATTACTAGTATAAATATAGTATTCCCCCTAACAAATAATGTAAAACAAGGAATAAGCTAATGGCATGAAGATGTTAAAAAATATCATTATTTATTTAAGTAAAAAACTGAACAGTTTAACTGTCCAGTAATGAGAGAATTCTGAGCAAAATGAAGCAAGCACATATAACCAATAGAACAAAATGCAGTAATCAGAAATTTTCAGTATTAAGACTATGCTGCTTAGCGGTCAGTGCTTACATGCCTCAATGCATCTTCTAACTTCACCAGATAAAAGTAAACAGATCAGACCAGTATCCAGCATTTCCTACTTCCACAAATGACATTATCATGCACAGATTTACACAGATCTGGTGTCATTCTTTCATTTCTCTTTTTAAGCCTTCCCCATATTCAATTAGTCATTTCATTGATTAGTGCTCTCTACTAAATATTTTTCAAACCCATATTCTTTTCTCCATATTTATCAGCAGTATAGTCCATACTAAAATCATCTCTCATTTGGGCTATTGTGACAGCTCCCTAAGTGGTCTTTTAACATCTTAAACTAATTATTTTGCTCATTATTTTATTCCCAACTCCTAGCAGTACATCAGAATAGAGTAGTTACCAAGAATCATTTCTCATACACAGAATGAAAACTAAATAAATAAATGAGAAGCACGTATTGTGAAAATTATGTGCAATGTATGTGCAAGATGAATAAGTAAAAACATAAAATATAAAATTATAACTGGTAAATTTACATTGTTAAGTATATTAATATTTTTGATATATTGCTAGAATGATTTTAATAGTGTTAGTTTACATTTATTGTTATCAATATATAAACATACATTTAATCATTTATTCCTTACACTAATTGTATATATTAAATATTATACTATTGTATTATTGAAGACACTGGGGCATAAATCTGTCAAATGACTGACCTTAAATCACTTAGCTCAGAGTAGATCTGGAATCAAACCCAGGTTCTTCTGATTTCTGGGATCATGTTTTTAATTAGATTATCACACTGACTTTCATAATTAATGTATGGATATAATGGGTGATTTGGCCCCATAGTTTCCCAGATGTTACATAATATAGTTTAAATAACAATAATGATGATTTAATAATATATTTTTCCCATCCTCAATCAATGTTTATTTTTGCCTTATGTTTCCAAATAAGGTTCTATTATTAAATAAATAAAATACATAATCCTCAAGACTTTAATAATCATAATCATATCACATAATAAAATTACGTGTGAACAAAGTTTTAATTCAATATATGGTTGTTACATATGAAAATAAATAAATGAAAATAATATATTATTTTCATTTTGGGGAACTTTAAAAGTTAAAACAGTGAGGCATAGGTGTAGATATTTTGGTTTGTTTCAAAGATATAAACATCTTTCAAAATATTTAAAGAGTATATTGTTACCTAATTGGCTAATTAATTATTCACAAATTAAAAACTAGAAGTTTTTTTATTCTTGAAATTACATTTTTTAAAAACATCTTAAGCCTTGGTGGGTAGCATAGTGGATAAGACGCTGGCCTGTGAACCCAAAGGTCACTGGTTCAATTCCCAACCAGGGCACATAACCAGGTTGCAAGCCAGGTCTCCAGCCAGGCAGGTGAAAGGCAACCACACATCGATGTCTCTTTCCCTCTATGCTTCTCTCCCCTTCCCTCTCTCTAAAAATAATAAATAAAATCTTTAAAATAAAATGAAAAAAAAGTCTTAGTTGTCATGTATTATGATCTTCTTGGCTCTAATAATGTTTTCATCCACACTATGGCACTCAGAAAAGTACATTTTGGGTCCATAAAGTTGTTGCGTGTGTGTATGTTTTAGGGAAAAAAGGAAATAAAATAATATAGAATAATACATTCTTTAGTGTTGTAAAATTCTTAAATAAAACTTTCATTTCAATACTTACATTTGTAATAACCTAGAAATGTGCGTTTGTTTTCTTATTCCACAGAGTAAAATTACACAAGGCACTGCTGTTGCTACTAAATTTGAATGAACTAAGCCAACAGCTAATAACTCCTCAGCAACAGGATAAGCAACACACTCAGTGAGTAGAATTATGATCGTCAAGTTTGTGTTGAAAAGAATTGAGCTCAGTGATTGAATCCATTCAAGGATAACTCTTTCGCTTTGATTAAGCCAGATTGGTTTCTCTTCTAGCCCAGCATGCAACAGCTGGCTAACCCTTCAATGTGCCTCACAGATTTTGGAAAGCCAGAAAAGTGTTTATTTTCCCTACTCTAAATAAAGAACCTGCTTTATAATTGAGAAAATTTGTTTAATTTGGAAACAAGATTTTTACTCCTATAGAGAAATATCAATCTATATGCATTGCCCAAAATATTCAGTTTAGATATTGCACTTAAAAAAAGAAAATCAAGTGTGTTTATGTGTGTATATGTGTGTCTATTTAAAATACATATATGTGTTCACATTTTGGACTATTTTCATTGTGTTCATTATACAAACCAACTTAAGTTGCTCTAAAAATTAGAAAAAATATAATCCAAAATTTATAATTTATTTTAAAGAAATTTATATTTATAATTAAATATTAAAATATACTTATAAAAATCACCCTAGTTGAGTTAGCTCCCCTTGGTTATAGGCATTAAGGTTTCATCCTCTTTTTGTGTTTATTTCTTGTTATTGCTTGGTTTTATCTTGTAAATTTATTACTTTTTTCACTTTTAAATAGTGATATTGTTGCTTCTAGAGGCTTTTTAGGCAAGGGAAGGATTTAATAAGGAAAATGAATATTACTAGAATGAAATGTGCCTATAAAATAAGCCATTTTTCAGCATCATTGGGCACAGTGAGAACCATCTGAATCACACTGTAGTCAGTGAGATCTGCTGAGGAAAGACTCACCAAGGAATATTAATGTTTTACTTAGTCACTGGGTCATTTCTCAGCAAATAAAAGTAATCACCTCAGGTGAATTCCGTGGTATATGTGGTAAGATTTTGTGAGCATGCATTAAAGTAAAAATTGCACTGGATTAAAGTTAAAAGAGTAGAAGATATCGTTGGAGGGGATATCAGACCACCTTTTGAAGTTAACTCCACTGAAAAGTAAGGTCCAGAAAGTTTTTTGAGAGCTGGAATTTGGGTGGGGAAGGAGGATGTGGTCATTTGTGTTTACTAATTTGCAACCCAAAGGAAAGGAAAACTTTCTCACATCTTCATAAAAGGAAATCATTAAAAAACTGACACTATAGCCACTGATGTTAAACTCTGATTCTCTAATTCAGGGTCAGAGACTGAGAAATTTCCTGGGTGATTGCATTTCAAGGGGAAGGCTCCCTGTCCTAGACACTATTCTGGGTTCTAAAACTGCCAGAAGGCCTTTTGTTTTTTTAAGTTACATAACAAAAGGGCCAAAAAAGAATTCACAATTGCATGTTTTCTAACATAAGTGTTCTAAGGAAAGGAGGCCCAAAAGAGTCAGCCTCAAATTTGGTCAGTCTGAGGGAAACACTAATACCATTTTGATTACATGACATTTTTTTTTTCTATCTTGCTTTATAATGTTCATACATCTCATTTACATTTTTCAAACACATGCTGATAAATAAAATAAAGGCTCAGAGAGCTAGAATATTTAAATTAGCCCATGGTCATATCGCTAGTTCAACTTGGCAAACTTAGAATGTTATTCTCTGGAATACCTGTTTCTATCTCTACACTGTGGCAAATTCCTGAGTGGGATTAACTGCCATCCTTTGGAAGAACATGCCTTTTATTTTTATTTTACTTGTACCATGATGGCACTCACCTTCCTGGGAAAAGAGGCATGGAAATGACCGTTAGTTTTATCTCTAGTAAACCTAGCTGTCTGGAGCCAGCACAGTACAATGTGAAGTGTCCTCATCCGAACGGCACCCCAGTGAGCAGTTTGAGCCCGGAAGGTGTTACAACATAAATTATCTTCCTTTTTTGCTCACGAATCAGATATGCTCTTGTTATTCTTGAGAAGTTTTCCCAGTAGAGCCTGAGCTGGAAGAAAGCTTGTCCCCCACTGAATCAGCACAAGGTCTTAGGAGTTCTTGAGGGCTCTCTGCCAACCAAGCACTCACCAACAGTTCCTAGCTCGATGGATCTGACAGGGTGAGAGGACAAGCTGTTTGCTTTGTTAAAGCAGCTATAAAAATAATGAGCGAAGAAAGTTCATGGATACCATTATAATAGTTGCAGCTGAAAATGTATGACGTTAATGACATGAATGTAACACAGCTTCTTATTAAAACTCTTCTTTCCTTGAGGAATTAGGAAACAGTACTAAATCATGAAGCCTTGGGTACCTTATAGGCAGATGGATTACTTCTACTTACCCTGAGGTTGAAGGACATTCTATCAAAAATCTGACAAGCTTTACTAGTCCAAATAATTGGAAATTGAATAGTTTTAACTTGGATTTTATAATATGGCAAATACCAGAGCACTCTGTTTTTGAATGTGTTAACTTTTTGTCAAATGTAATTTAAAAATACTCTCTTCACCGTACCAAGTGATAACATACGTAAACAACAACTAATATGTGAAGCAGGTGACTAGAGCTAAGTTAGCTACACATTTTGAATTTTTAGGCCATGAACATGTCATCAGCGTACCTAATGAGTACCAAATACATCAGAACAAAAACTTATGGCAAATTTTTATAGTTTTACATTCCTTTTGTATTCATATTGATTAACAAAATGTGCAATTAACAAATGAGCACTCAAAAGTGCCTATCAATAAATAAAAGATAGAAACAAAATTATTTGTTCACTGAATATCTATTGAGTATCCACTCTATGTCACATTCTTTCCTAGGCACGTTGTATACATTTATGAACAAATCTGGAAGGGTCAATACTATGTTCATACTCTGACACAGATAATATCAAAACTGTCAACAAAGTGACATTTTTGAGTTTATAAGATGAATTGCATGGTTCTATGGAAAAATATACTTTGTTACTTGTAAGAATAGGAGGCATTAATGTGCAGTTTACATATAATATAGTGCAACTATAACTTTTACATGAAAATAAATGAGAATCAATTCCTATTACGTAAGTATGACTAAAGAAGTTGAGGAACACTGAATAAATTATTAAACCTACAATCAGTAGTGCAATTAGATTAGGAACTCCAATAATAGATTAGGTAGCACTTGAAAGATAAATGAGAAATATTTAATTTCTAATCAAGGAAAAATTGAAGCATATCCATAAATGTTCTTATATCATTTTCTTTTTTCTTTAAGATTTTATTTATTATTTTTCAAAGAGAAGGGAAGGGACACAGGCAAAGAGGGAGAGAAATATCAGTGTATGATTGCCTTTCACCTGCCTCCAGCTATGGATCTGGCTAGAGACCTAGATTGCAACCTGGTTATGTTGCCTGGCTGAAAATCGAACCAGTGACCTTTGGGTTTGCAGACTGGTGCCTTATCCACTGGTCCACCAGCCAGGGCTCATCATTTTCTTCAAGTCATTATCAACTTCTACTTATTTCATGCTATGTGAACATTTAAGATTTTTAGTTCCAAATATATTTCCTATTCTTAAATAAGTATAAAGGTAATTAGGGTAAAACATAAAAAATAAAGGTGTATGATAAGTGAATAACCATATGTAAAATAATTAAAAATTTGTGAAAATATAAAGATAATATATACTAATATCAAAATGAGCTATTGATCACCCAACCTATTAGTTTATACTTCAATATAATTAAAAGTCAGTATGTAAATATTATAAAAGTAATAATGTTTGTCATTGAATTTAAACTCAGGCTAGAATTTTTAATCCACAAACTAGGTAATTATAAAGCTGAATGGTAAATCTACAAGTAAAATTCTAAGTAAATTCTATAGAATAATCTGAGTATAATTTTGATAGAAAATATATAAAATTAATTTAACAGAAAGTTTTGGATATGTGATAAAGCTTTTATACTTTTATGTCCTCCTTCTCACATAATACCTAAATTTAATGCTATCACTCATCATAGTTTAATTACTCTTAAAACTCTTTTCTAAAATCATGAGTTATTTAGTGTGACAAACCCAGGTTTTTATCACAATTATAGATCTTACTGGTTGGGCAAACAAGGCCAAGTAATTTATTGTTCCTACACTATATATTTTTTCTTATTTATAAAGTACAGGGCACTTAGACCTTAACTTAGAGGTTTCATTTTGAATTATACATATAAGGCCCTTAATATAATTTCTAACAGTAAAAAATGGGTTAAAGAAAGATAACTATTATTAAACTTACTTCTATGATTCTTTTTTTATCCTCATCCAAGGACATGCTTGAAGAGGGAAAAGGAGGGAGAGAATTGTCCATGTGAGAGAAAGACACTGATCAGTTTGCCCCTTGCATATGCCCTGACCCAGCATGGAAGTGTAACATAGGCATGTGCCCTGACCAGGAATCGAACATGTGACCTTTTAGTTTAGGGGATGACAATCCCACCACCCACACTGCTCAAGGTGGTTTCTATGATTCTTATAGTTGGTATTACTATCAAATTACTTTTTTCCAATGAAAAATTTAAGGCAGAAACATATGTATAAATATATAATCCATAGAAATTGCTTAAAAACTAAAGGAAGTATTTTAAGTCATGGGAATTGTTTTAAAACAAATTAATATATTAGCAAGTGTTAATATACTTACAGTTTAGAAACATAATGACTCCTAACCATCCTGATTTTTCTTATTACAAATATAAATTTAAAAAAATAAATAAAAGTGTAAAATCCTTCCTCCTCCAATTTATTTGAAAGGACTATTAAAAAATTAATTTGCATGTGTTTCTTCATTTTTCCCATGACCTCTTTATAAGATAGTAAATTTTAACAGATTTTTTCTCATAAATGTTTATGAAATATTCTAATAGTTTTTATTCTCAATACATTTTCTGAACAAAAGTACATAGTTGTATATACTATTTTAATGAAATAGATTTCATTGCTCAAAATCTTTACCTGATCCCACATCTCATTAAAAAAGAGGTAGGTTTGCAATACAAATTCTAGACTGTATATACATCGGGTTATGTATAAATATATAATGTGTAATGGCAGAATCCCCATAATTATATTCCAAGCTATAAAGTTATGAATCCTTTTAAACTTTTTAATTGGTGATTAAATAATAAATGTTATTTATTATTTTTAGAGAGCGGGAAAAGTAGGGAGGCAGAGAGGGAGAGGAACATCAATGTATGGTTGCCTTTCACCTGCCTCCAGCCAAGGACCCGCCTGGAGACCTGGCTTGCAACCTGGTTATATGTCCTGGCTGGGACTCAAACCAGTGCCCTTTGGGTTTGCAGACCAGCACCTATTCACTGAGCCACCAGCCAGGGCAGTCAACTGGTGATTTTCGATCAATATTTGTAAAGCAATTACTATGTGCCTTGCCATTTTTTAGATTTATTATGTATCCACTTGGAAGTAAGGTGATAGAAGAGGCATAACTTTGGTTTTGATGCATTGCAGGATGCTTGATAATGATAATCCATATTAGGTGGCTTTTGATGTCAGAGTTTGAGTTGTCTTAAACTTGATTTATAGTGTTTCCAACTCTACAATCTAAGTTAAAATTTTTAGTATTCCATGTTTTGAATTATTGTATCAATTTACATCAATATTTTAAAACAAATTAAAAAATCAATATCTTCATGAGACTTTCTCTGGCCATGTTACTAACTCCTACAAGGTAAATCAACCTATACTCTTTTTCTCATTATATATATCATGTCTGATGCCAGAATCTTTCAGAGAGAGTGCATGCACTTAATTAATTAATTAATTTGAATCTAAACAATGAATTATTTTATTATACCTCAGAGTCTTTAATAAAGTCACAATGCCACAAATTTTGGCCAATTATAATATCTCCTTTTGTTAAATTGTCTGAATTAACAATAGTTGAAGTTTCTTCATTGTACTACCTTTATGTCTTTTTTTCCCCTAAAGACAGCAGCATTGGTGTACATGGAACTTGCACATAAAAATACCTTAGAAACTGCATTTATACTTTAGATGCTATATTTACATCCATTCTGGAATGTTCAATTTATAGATTCCCTCTGTTCCTTTATAATATCCTCCCCACTGTCTTGATCAGAACCAATCAATATCTGAATTTTAAAGTACAATTGATACTTTTTCCTATCAGGACAAAAGTATTAAGCACTGGAGGTTGTCAACAGATTATGTTACATGTTATTAACCATACAAACTTTAAACAAAACTCTCAGATATTCCAATTCTGCCTACAAAAGCAGCCTTAAATAAGGGAGGGTAGTGAAGTGTATAGCTGACCAAGTAATGAAAAGTCCTATTGAAGGACAATCTAAGAAGAATAAAGAAAGAGAAAGGGAATGGCAATTAAAAATGATGATGGTTGTCAACATTGAAAGTTTTCTTTTTAAAAGAATATTTCCCTGGATACCCCTTGATGTGATGTCAATGGGCCAACTTTTCATTTGTCCTCTCAAACTGTATTTTTAGTAAAAAATATGGAATGCTTCATGAATTTGCATGTCATCCTTGCACAGAAGCCATGCTCATCTTCTCTGTATCATTCCAATTTTAGGAAAAAAATATGGAATGCTTCACAAATTTGCATGTCATCCTTGCACAAACTTTTTTTTTTTTTTAAGATTTTATTTCATTATTTTTTAGAAAGAGGGGAAGAGAGAGAGGCAGAGAGAGAAAGAGAGACGTGAATGTATGGTTGCATTTCACCTGCCTCCAGCCACAGACCTGATTGGAGACCTGGTTTGCAACCTGGTTATGTGCCCTGGCTGGGGAATTGAACCTGCGACCTTTGGGTTTGCAGGCCGGCGCCTTAACCACTGTGCTACCAGCCAGGGCTCACAAACTGTATTTTTAATTGGCCTACTTTGTATACAATTTGGTATAAGAAAGCGAGCAATACTTTAGAAACAACAACCAAATAAACTCTGCCATCCTAAGGAGGTTCTTAAGTAAACTTATTTGCTTAAAACATAGGCTACCTAATTATATATTCTATTTAGCTACCTCCACTGACTTTTTATTAAATACCTTATTTTCTCTTCTAGAGTGTATCTTATATATTTTAATTCGTTCTTTTTTTTATTTTCTGAAATATGAATTTTGTTTATTGTGCAGAAGTCATTACCTAGAATCACATTTGTTCATCAAAAATAAGATCAGCTGCTATTTACTGTTGAGTTATGAATGCACCTAATTTTGTTCCAACCAATAACTCAATAAAGTAGGTATATATTACTCAACAAAGAACCTGAGACTTTTATAGGTTAATTCTTAAGACCCCACAAATATCAGTGATGCACTTTAATTTTAGAAGTTAATTATTAGAGTACCTATTTTATGTATAGCTACTTATTAATGTTTGCTTAACAAATGAAGGAATATAAAGTTTGACTTCATCTTATCAACTTTACTTTGATATTTTATATACTTCTATTATTAATTATTTCTGCCAAGGATGTGGTATGGGAAGTTGTCTAATACCACAGCCTATACTTTCACTCTGATGCTCCACTATGCACATGTAAGAGTTGGTTCTGTGTGATGTATATATTTTTTTTTGGCAGAAGTCCTGATGTTCAGTTTAACACATTTACAATTTGGTGTGTAATACCTGAAAGTTTAGGGAAATGATGCCTGGCTAAACCTATATAACTACAATACCATAAAATTAGAATGGTCATAGGTCAGAAAAAGTCATTTTCTAATTGCAAGAGTATCAATCTAATTCAGTGTTAAGACAAACAGGTATTTCCAATTTTATATTACAATTTTATATTGTTAGACTTTAGATCCTTAGAAATGAATGAGTTCTTAGATGACAGATATTTTAGCCTCTAACATAATATAACAAATTCTTTTAAAATACTCTTGACAGATGTCCAGTTAAACTTTGGCTGAATATTTTCAATGAAGAGGAACTTATTATTGTATAAGGCATTCTGTTCCATTAAAAAAGACCTTAGCTACTGTTCTTAGTTTTTCATAAGCCTTGATTCATTCTAGATTTTATAGCCATAATTATAATTACTATAAAATGTTCCTGCAATTTCAAATGTAATAACCTGCTTCACTGATTTAACCCTATCCTTATCGTTCTTAACTTTAATTTAGACAACCCTTAACCTACAGCCTTAATATTTTTACCTAATATACCTGGCCTGAGTCTGTCCAAAATATGCAAACATACCCAACAGTTTACAGTACTTTAATAAAAATTGTGCAGTTGACAGCACATGTGCTAATTTTCAGTAAGGTATACTCAGAAATAAAAGTTGCAACAATTTTTAAAGTAATTGTTTATATTGAAGCAATCTGAATCTATTGACAAGATAATGGTTGATTGAATTGCATTCCACTTAAATTATAGAGTAATAAAATAATGACTATATGAGTTTTATCTATCAATTTATTCATAACATATAAAATATCTAGTTTTGGAGGGTTATGCAAGTTGTAGAATGATGTGTGTATTATAACTACTCTTTATTGTGGTGTAACATACATGAAATGGAACTTACCATTTTAACCATTGATAAGTATGATTCAATGGCATTAAATACATTCACAATATTTTGTAGCTATCACCACATTAACCTTTCTAAAGAAAAGTTGGTGAGGAAGAATTATAGAAGATCCTTGTGCTTGAATAATTAAATAGTAAGCAGAAAGATAGCTTAGTATTCTCCTAGAACACAGAATAAAAGGGAAAATATGTGAAAGATCTGAAACATGACAATAGGTATGAAAATGTTTACTTCTAGAAGAAAACTTTTCACTTTGTTGTGAAAGAGCCAAATCTACAAACAAAAAGTGCAATGGAATAATGAATAAGAATCGTATATTAAAAAATTATGATGAAATTTCAGAACTCAGAAAGGGCAGATGTAGTATCCCCAGAACATAAGGTTCCTAATGGCTGATATTTTCTCTTTACTGTGTAAATGTCATCAGCCTAAAGAATACCAACTTTATTTGTAAGTGCCTGTTAATAATGCTTAATGAATAAAGAAATAACAAGATGAGTGCCAATATCACATATTAGTTATATTTTGATATTTGTAATTTTTACATACTTTGATTATTGATTTTTTTTTTTTTTTTTTTGCCACAGGTATGATGTTGGAGTGTGGAGTGGCATAATCGAAGCTTCTAACAAGAGCACAAAAAAATCTATAAGCACAACTAGGACTTATCTGCTTTGTTTAGGTGATACACAAAAAAACTATTTTTCATTTGAACAACACATAGTAGGCCAGGGTGGTGAAACTGAGTGAAGCAACAGATGTATCACTTATAGTTAAACCCATTCACTACTTGGGTTCACTTAATTCCACATTAAGTGAACTCTATGTTATAAAGGAACAATTTTGAAATACTAAAGAAAATTTGTAACTGAATTCTGGTGCTGGTCTTGAACCTGCACAATGATTTCAAACAAACTTTGTAACATCGTCCTTGGGCCTCTTTAGCTATTAAAATAACCTCACTAGTGAATGGAGCAGGTCAAAAGGCAAGAAGCAATTTTCAGTGCATGAATGACCTGAACTGGGGGAATAAATACTCCAGCTTTCTTACCTCTTGCTGGGAAGTTTAGTAGTGTGTACTGTGGGGTTGACTCCCAGCTGATACTGTGATTAACCCATTCTCAAATACATGGTTTATTTCTTTTTCTTCTGCTCCTACCACATTTTCCTGCTACACTACAAGGGTTTCTGGAATCATCTCTGAAATAAACTATTGCACATCAATTCTTTCTCAGGTTCAGACTTTGGTAAAATCCACACTAAAATAAATTTAATATACGTATAGAGAAAAGCTTCCCTTTTCTCTCTATATAGATTAGATAAAAATGTAATCTCTTTGAAAGAAAAGCCTGGCAAGAGAATACAAGACAAAGCAAAAACAAAATACTTAAAAAACAATTAGAAAAAGGTGTTTTTTCAACTTTGATATGTAAAAAGATTGGAAGTCATCACTTCTGTCCTTAAAACAAGTAAAAAAACTGAACAAAGGATATCAATATATTTCTTGGATAGATTAGAGAAATGAAGCTACATAGCAAATAGCCCTCCCAAAATCTGAAGACAAAAGAATTCAGAGAATCATAAATGAGATCAGCTCTTATGGAGAAGAAGCCATTGGAACCACCAACTGGTAAGAACACTTAAGTGGTAATTTTGATAGTTGCTGGTGGCTGTGAACTAGTGTCAGAGTTAAAAACTCTAGGGGTCTGGTTTTAGGAAGGACTCCTACTTGAATGGGTTTCATGCCTAAGAACATCATTACGTTCTCATGTTGAAGATCAGAGTTCCCTCGTGTTTTTTGGTAAAGGGAAGGAAGAACATTTTAAAACATACTCAAAACTTACTGTCAGGGAAAAAAGTACAGCCTTATTACACCCAAGAGGAAGAACACATACATGCCTTCAGCCACTCTTGCCTTCCTGTCTCACCTAAAGGGTGAAAAAGGTTAAGAGGTATACTAGTGGAAATCATGTTCCAGAAACTGCGAAGACCAAGAGATTGCAGTTTTATTAAAAGATTATGGAGTGTTTACCCTTTTACACATCTCATCACCACACCAGCATGTGTTCAGCATTATACAGAAGATCACAGCTGAAATAGCTGCAAAAAACTAAGAGGCTGTTCTTAGGTAAGTCCAAGCACAACAAAGGAGAAGGCCACTATTTGAAGCTTCTGCTACCTACAACTACGGAAAACTTTATAAACCATCCAACTCTTAGTAAGTTAACATAAACCCTTATATCAAGGGTTTATTTATCTCTGTTCCTATTACCCAACATATCTCGTCTGGCTTTCAATGATAGCAACAAGAAAAACTTATAAATTAGGCCCTTGCTGGTAGCACTGTGGATAAGGTGCCAGCCTGTGAACCCAAAGATCTCTGGTTCAATTCCCCAGCCAGGGCACATAACCAGGTTGCAAGCCAGATCTCCAACCAGGTCCCCAGCCAGGTCTCCAGCTAGGTCCATAGCGGAGACAGGTGAAAGGCAACTACACATTGATGTTTCTACCCTTCTTTGCCTCCCTTCCTTCCCCTATCTCTAAAAGTAATAAATAAAATCTTTAAAAAGAACAAAAAAATATCAGATTTTTTGAAACCATAAAATAGCCTGAATAGCCAAAGCAATCCAGAGGAAAAAAGAATGAAGCTATAGATATCACACTCCCTGACTTCAAATTATACTACAAGCTGACAATTGTCAAAATAGCATGGTATTTGCAGAGAAATAGACACACTAATGGAACAGAATTGAGAGCCCAGAAATAAACCCACATGTTTATAGGCAAATAACTTTCAACAAAGAAACCAAAATCACTCAATGAAGAAAATAACTTCTCTTTAAAAATGGTACTAGAAAAATTGGAAAGGCACATGTAAAAGAATGAAACTACACTGCTGTTTGCTGCATATACAAATTTGAAATGATTCCAATGATTCATTTTCCTGCACTTAAAGTTATCTATTAAGTACAAATTGGCAGGTTTCTTTTATTTACTTTTCAAAGACTGAAATATAATTACATGGGAGTTTCAGTTATTTCTCATTTGTAACATTTACTTATTCTGTTCAATGGTTTTCCTATCTGTTTTCTACATGACATTTAATAAAATGCTATATTAGTCTTCTTATCCCTTAAGTGGAGTGTATTTCTGCTTAGTTATTTCATTAGTCTTTCCTGCAATCAATTGAGTATTCTTTGTTCATAGAAATTGCTTCTTGTCAGTAAAGGGCATTCTTTTCATTTTTAATTATTTTCTCTCTTAGGAGACAATTTCTACCTCTCTGCTACAGTTGGAACACTTGTTCTCAATGTACCATATGGTTGTCAAAAGGTTTTTTGATTTCTTCAGATTTGATTAATATTCCTCTAGTGTTATAATTAGTAAACATTTCC
Source organism: Noctilio leporinus (assembly GCA_004026585.1). Lineage (NCBI taxonomy): Eukaryota > Metazoa > Chordata > Mammalia > Chiroptera > Noctilionidae > Noctilio > Noctilio leporinus. The sequence goes on along the minus strand of PVIW01004768.1, from coordinate 58,081 downwards.
TTCTGTCATGTCGTAAGTTTAAAATATTGACCTCTAAGAAAACATTTTTTGAGAATCCTTTTATCTATTTTTTAAAAATATGAATACACAGCTCTTCTGAGAAAATGAATAATTTCCTTGTAAGTATCCACAAATAAAACAGTTAGTTTGGAGTATTTTAATGTCAACTTCCAGAACTAACATTACAAGTCTATAGTAATAAAAGAATTCTAGAATCAGAATTAAGGACTCAGCTCTTTCTTTTGTTAACCCTCAGGTATTGTATTCTTGACTTTAACCACGTTTGAATTTTTTGTCATGTATAAATTGTATGTTTATTTCATATATACAAATGACTTTCTGTACTTATTATTTTATTGACACAACTATTCTGATTGAATTCCTTACTAAAGGGCACTCCCTCTGTTCACTCTTCCCCTCTCTTTCCCTGCTCTCTTCTCACACATGAAAACATACACAGGCACGCATACACACACCTTTAATGATTCTGGTGAGTCTTTTCTGTTGTTGTTATACAAGACTTCATTGTCTCACCCTAGACAGTGTGGCTAAGTTAGTTGGAGTATTGTCCTGTTAAACTAAAGGTTGCAGGTTTGAAACCTAGTCAGGGCACATGCCTAAATTGTGGGCTCTGACCCCCACCCCATTCCAGACATGTATGAAGCAACCAATTGGTGTTTATCTCATTCATGCTTCTCTCCCCTCATTCTCTTCTTCTATTTCCCTCTCTAAAGTCAATAAACAGGTCCCTGGGTGAGCAGGAAAGATAGGCTTCATTGTCTTATTTCTTCATATAAGCATTAGTTATTTTTTAATCAGAAAAAAGTATTACCTTAGGTAAATATGCAAACCATTTTGTTGCAAATAATAGAAGTCCAATCTAAACTAGTGACATCCCATATGGTAATTTATTGGTTGACACAATAGGAAAGTACACATACACAGTGTGACTTTAGAAATGCCTAGTATTATAGTCACAAATGATGACTCAGACCCTGCTTCTGTTTCTTAGCTTATTTTTCTTCTCTGATAATTTGGCTTCAAGCAGGTTCTTTTCATATATTGTTAAATGTAACCTAATGAGAAATCTAGGTTTACATTCTCTTTATATTTAGTGAAAAGAGAATAATGTGCATCTTCCTCCATGATTATTATTATTATTTTTAAGATTTTATTCATTCTTTCTAGAGAGAAGGACAGAGAGGGAGGGAGAAAGGGAGAGAAACATCAATGTATGGTTGCCTTTCACCTGCCTTCAGCTACAGACCTGGCTGGAGACCTGGCTTACAAGCTGGTTATGTGACCTTGGCTGGGAATCAAACCAGTGACCTTTGGATTCACAGGCAGGCACCATTCCACTGAGCCACCAGTCAGGGCCCTCCATGATTTTTAGAGAAAAATCTGATTCTCTAGATTTAACTTAAGTTTCCATTGCTGAATAAACAATCTTTATGACAAGGCAGAGGCCATGCTCCTGGTTGAGCAGGGATGCATTGTGCAAGCATATCTCATATGGACAGGGCAAGAAAAACTACAGACCACCCAGACTCATGGAATTTTTTAAATCAGAGAGAAAAAGGAAAAAGTAAAGAACAGATGAAAACAGGAGATGGCTCTCCTGTGTGTAATATTGGTCTGGAGGAAATGTCTTACCTGTTAACCTCTTGTGGGCAGTGTCCATTGGAAGTCAATGTTGGTAAGCGTCTTCTCAGGTACCCTTAGGATATTCAGAATCCATGGGAACTTTTTGTCTCCCACAGAATTGAACCAATAAACTACCCTCATTCTGTCAAATGTACTAAGGTTTGTAAGCCTACGGTATTCAAATGGAATTTATTTCAAATGAAACTTCATCATTCTAATGGCATCTTACCACTCAGAAACCTTAAAGCTCAGTGTACAATGTTGTTTTTGTTAGTCACATGTAAATTTGATACTTTGCATGCAAATCATGGATTTCTTTTCATAGTGTTATGAAATATATCAAGATGAATTTAACAAAATACACTATGCCTAAGATTATTTACATATTTGTTGAATGAATGAATAAAGGAATAAAAAATAAATTGCAATAAGCTATAATTGAATTAAGGGTCCTAGTTCCTTTAAAATTTAAGGAAAAATCCCTTTGGTTTGCTACTTTAGATGAAGCTAAACATATCAATTCCTAATTGATAAAGTTATTAATCATTTTTCATTTAGTAATCAAGGATTAATAAAATTGAGTTTCCTAGATGATTATAGAAGCTTTCTGTGCTCATTAACATGATTTTGAGAATTTGTGATTATCATTCACAAGTTCTTATAAATTCAAGTATTAAAGATTATGAAGCTCATGAAGTAAACCCATACTGTAGATATCATATTCCTCTAAGTAAGCAACTGATTTGATAAGTTTTTAAAAGTTATTTTTAAAAATATTTAATTAATTATTTTTAGAGAGAGGGGAAGGGAGAGAGGCAGAGAGGGAGAGAGACATCCATGTATGGTTGCCTTTCACCTGCCTCTGGCTACAGACCTGACTTGGAGACCTGGCTTGCAACCTGGTTTGCAATGTGCCCTGGCTGGAAATCAAACCAGCAACCTTTTGGGTCCGCAGACCAATGCCTTATCCACTGTGCCATCAGCCAGGGTAGTTTTTAAAACTTAAAATTTTCATTAAGGTGCTGGACTGCAAACCCAAAGGTCGCAGGTTCGATTCCCCAGCCAGAGCACATAACCAGGTTGCAAACCAGGTCTCCAGTCAGGTCTGTGGCTGGAGGCAGGTGAGAGGCAACCGTCAAACCAGGTCTCCAGTCAGGTCTGTGGCTGGAGGCAGGTGAGAGGCAACTGTACATTGATGTCTGTCTCCCTCTTTGCCTCTCTCCCATCCCCTCTTTCTAAAAATAATGAAATAAAATCTTAAAAAAAAAAAAAAGAGATGAATAAATAATTTTTAAACCATTTGTTTATTTTGTCTGATAATGAATAGCAGTTTAAAAATTTCTTTAATCATCTTCTGGGAACTTTTAGTGTAAATTGCAATTTGAATTCAGGGAGGTATCTCAAAAGCATGTGGAATAGAATATGAGAACTCTAAATAATATATGAGAAGAATAAGCTATCATATACATATAACAATAATCTATAATAACAACATAAACTGGATAAGACTCAATTAAAATGATAGTAATTAATTGGATCCTATATTTGTTTATACAAATTGAATCAGCATGTTTGACAAACAGGGTAATTAGTGTCTTCTACATGAAATAGATGAATTCTCTTCTAAATTTAGAGAGGTCAGAAAGTATCAAAAAAGTGTTCAAAGCATTTAACAAATAAACTACAGCATGTTTTTTAGATTAATGAAAATATATAGCAGAAGAGCTTCAACTAAATGTGTAACAAAGAAAGGCCGGTATTAAAATTAGATGTGAAAAAAAAATTAATTGATTAGAAAGAAATATCTCACTTCAGAAATGTGACAATTAAATTTTAAAATGGAAATTAGATAATAAACTCTTAATGAATGGAAGGAAGATCAACAAACCAGAAAACACACAGTATTAAATGCTAGGGATGAAAAAGACTCTTTACTAGATTACATCATTTTAGGTTGAAAACATATAGGAGATTTAGGATAAAAGTGTTAAAAATAATTGCAATAATATTATTGCATGAAAGTCAGCTTGAGGAGTTCAGACCAGCCTAAATTATTCTAATATAGAAGCAGGCTTTGACAAAAATCCAGTATGTCCAGCATTCCCAGGAAGCTTATGCCTTGATAAAACTCCTTAGCATTCATATGGAAAGGTTTTCTGAAAATGCAATTTATGTTCAATTTATATTTAAAAATTAGATCCGAAAAATGGGTGAAAAAAAATAAATATCTGTCTTAAAAATCCAATTTAAAATTTCTTTGAATATTTCCCTAACTTTTCCATACTAATGATTGCTTGATTTTTTTTCATTGCTAGAATTTATTTTTGAATTTATAACTAAATGTCCTTAAACATATCCTAAAGGTAGACAACTCTCTAATGTTGATTATTTTTGGCCTTGTTTTTGCTATTAAAAACCACAATTGTATTTGCTTCAACTCAGCAATTATTACTTTCTCTCTCCAAGGAACTCTCAAAACTTAAGGCCTTAAACATGTTTTTAATTAGGATTTAGGAGAATGTTAGTCATGAGGTTTTTGTTTGTTTGTTTGTTTGTTTTTCTTCATATCGTCAAGGTCTTTACAAGGACAGAAAAAAATCAGAAGTTAATGAAGTACATATATTTAGAAAGGCACATGAGAAGGAATATATTTTGTATTTAAAGGAAATAACTATTTAGCTACTCTTTGAAAGTTTAACTAAAATATCTACATAATTTAACATTTATTTACATTGGATAGTACAAAGAGTAATTTATTATGTTTTATTAACTAATACCTTTATCAGGAGTAAAATTAGCAAGAACTAGAGAATAAGGTATATCCATAAAGTTTATTATAGGAAAAGTAAACTAGCCTTCAAGTAGAAAAATGGCATAACTAATCAACTAATAGTAGTGTTATCTAAGAAATACCAAATGTTTTAAATTGTTTTCTGTGAGCTTAAATGTATCACATCAAATCTTATTTCTTTTTTATGTCCTATGTAAGTGCCTTTAGTGTATAGTGAAGTTACATTTTTCTTTATAAGCATATTATCTAAAACACTATGTTAGATATGGCTATAAAATGTATATTGAATAAATTATAGAATTTGATATTCTCTCTTCTGTATTCAAAACTCAGCCCAGCAATTTTCAAGGTATTAGCTTTTAAATCCTGACTGTAGAGTTCTAAGATTTCTGTATTGTTTAGTACAGATAAGGGGTATTGTTGGAAGTATTTAGAATATTCCAAGCTTTCTGCTCTGTGGATATAAAAGCAATCACCTATAAAAATATTGGAAGAAAAGGAACTCACTATAAATAGTATAAACCATGCCTTAATATTTCTCAGATATAGCATATTTTTTCCCACACTTAAAATCTGATATTGGCCATTTAAAATTTTACCATTCTTATTGATTTTATTAGGCACCTTGTGGAAACATGGAGCAGTAACATGAATCCAAATGGCCAGACTACAAAAAGCAGCCTCATCATTAAAACCCCGTCCTTACCTATCCTCTCATGGAAAAAAAAATACGTTCTTAGTTTCTCATTTATCTTTCCTGTGTATTTATTATTTTTGCTTTTTCATATAATGGTGTTATACTGAAAACATTTTTTACACTTCACTTTTTTCATATAACCTGGAAATCATTTTATTTCTTCAAGATCTTTTCTGCTACATTTATGGCTGCATATTATATTTTTGTGGGGATATATAATAATTTCTGGAACTACCCTCTGCATAAAGGCATATAATTTATTTTCAATATATTGTAATCACAAATAACACTGTAATCAATAAACATGTACATACTTTTTCATTTGGTTGGGTGTATCGGGGTAAATTCCTTTCAGGATTGTTGGAGAACAAAGGTAGACAAATATGTTGTTCAATAGGATATTGCCAATTCCCCTCATAAAGTTTATACCAATATGCATTTCTGAAGTAGTGTATTAGAGTAATTATCCCCAGATGTTTGCTCAGTTTATTATTATATTGAATACACTTTGAATTAATTCACCAATCTGATAAGTGAGAAATGTTATGAGTTAGCTGTGATTTACATTGTTTATTGTGAGATTGAGCATCTTTTTCATGTGTTTAAGGGTCATTTTCATATATATATTTTCTGATTGGCCTCTTAATTTTTTTCACATATATTTCTGCATTTTGGTCTTTTAAAAATAATTTTATGAATAATTTAAGAATATTAAGAATTCTGTATGTATATGATATATCTTTCATGTATATTCTCACAGTTTTTCAAGTATAATTTATTATATTAATATAAAATGAAATTGAACATTTTGTTGTACTATTTTCTGAATATTAATTATGTATAGGTTTGTATAACTGCTACAATAATACAAAAAACTTCCATCAGACCCAAATCTCCCTTGCCTTGTTGTCACAATTTCTCCCATCACTAACCCTGGCAATTTCTGATAGTTTTCCTCGCTATAGTTTTATCTTTGTTAGAATATTATATAAAAGGAGTCATATACTTTGTAAAAAATTTGAAATTAGCTTCTATCATTCAATGTAATATCTCAATATTTATCCAAATTATGTATGTAAAGTTCATTCATTTTTATTATTAATGAATATTTTGTTATAAGGCTGTATCACCCACTGAAGCACATGTTATGTTCTGGTTTGGGTAATTATGAGTAGACTTACTTTAAACATTCATGTATAGGTACCTGTGTGAATATAGGTTTTCATTTTTCTAGGGCAAATAGGTAGATGGATTTCCTAGAAAATACACTAAGTATAAATTTAACTACATAAGAAATTGTTACATTATTGTACAAAGTGGCTGTGCCATTTTGCATAGCCTCCACCAAGTTATGTAAGTTTCATGAACATGGTATATACTTCCATTTATTTGTATCTTCCTCAAATTCTTTCTTCAGTGTTCTGTAGTTTTTAGGACACAGGTTTTTTATGTCCTTGGTTAAATTCATTCCTAGGTACATTATTTCTCTTGTTGCTATAGTAAATGATTTTTTCCCTAGTTTCTGTTTCTATTTCATTGTTGGTGTACAAAAACACTTTCAATTTCTGAATATTGACTTTGTATCCTGCTATTTTGCCAAATTCACTTATTGGTTGAGTAGTTTTTTGGTAGAGCCTATAGGGTTTTCTATGTACACTATCATGTCATCTGCAAATAATGACCATTTCACTTCTTCATTTCCACTTTTTATGTCTATTACCTTTTCTTTTTCCTTATCTGATAGCTGTAGCTAGAACTCCAAGTACTATGTTAAATAAGGGTGGTGAAAATGGACACCCTTGTCTTACTCCTAACCTTAAGTGAAAAGCTTTTAGTTTTGCCAGCTGAGTATGATGTTGGCAGTAGGATTCTCGTATATGGCCTTTATTATGTTGAGGTATGCTCTCTCAACCCATTTTGCTGAGTTTTTATCATAAATGGGTGCTGGAGTTTAGAAATTCTTTTTCAGCTCTATTGATGTGATTATGTGGTTTTTATCCTTCATTTTGTGTTTGTGATGTATCACATTTATTGACTTGCGAATATTGCAACCCCAGGATAACTCCCACTTGATCATGGTGTATAGTCTTTTTAATGTATTGCTGGATCTGGTTAGTCAATATTTTGTTGAAGATTTTAGCATCAATGTTCATCAAGAATATTGCCCTATAATTTTCTTTCCCTGTTGTGTCTTTACCTGGTTTTGGGATTAAGATAATATTGGCCTTATAAAAATAGTTTGGGAGTCTTCCCTCTTTTTGAATTTTTTGAAATAGTTTGAGAAGCATAGTAGTTAGTTCTTCTTTGACTGTTTGGTAAAATTCACTTGAGAAGCCATCCAGTCCAGGGCTTTTGTGTGCTGGGAGTTTTTTGATTACTGCTTCAATTTCAATAGTTATTGGTTTATTCAGAATTTCTGCTTTTTTCAAATTCAGTTTTGGAAGATTGTATATTTCCAAAAATTTATCCATTTCACCCAGGTTGTGCAATTTCTTGGTATAGGTGTTCATAGTAATTTCTTACAATCTTGTATTTTTGTAGTATGGGTTATAACTTCTTTTCATTTTTGATTTTATTTATTTGGGTCCTCTTTTCTATCTTGGTGAGCCAAGTTAAAGGTTTGTCAATTTTATTTATTTATTTTTGTAAAAACCCATCTCCTGGATTCATTGATACTTTGAAATGCTTTTTGGTCCCTGTGTTACTTAATTCTCTGATCTTATTTCCTTCCTTCTACTCATCTTGGTCTTTGTTTGTCACTGTTCTTCTAGTTCTTACAGACGTAGGGTTAGATTGTTTATTTAAGAATTTTGCAAGCGCTGGCTGGTGGCATAGTGGATAAAGCACCAGCCTCTGAACCCAAAGGTTGCTGGTTTGATTCCCAGTCAGGGCACATAGCCAGGTTGCAAGCCAGGTCTCCATCCAGGTCCATAGCTGGAGGCAGGTGAAAGGCAATCGTACATTGATGTCTCTCTCCCTGTTTGCCTCTCTCCTTTTCCCTCTCTCTAAAAATAATAACTAAAATCTAAAAAAAAAAAAAAAGAATTCTGCTATGTACTTCTCTCTCAGTAAGTACTGCTTTCAATGTGTCCCATAGCTTTGTTTACATTTTAATTTGTTTCCAGATACCTTTTCATTTCTTCCTTGATGTCATTGTTAACTCACTCATTGTTTAATAACATGTTATTCAGTCTTTGTGTATCTGAATGATTTGAGTTTTTTTCTTTGAAGTTGATTTCTAGTTTCTAACTAGGGTGATCTGAAAAGATGCTCGATATAATTTCAATTTTCTTGAATTTGTTGAGGCTTGTTCTGTGTTATACCATGTGGCCCATCTTTGAAAATGCCCCATCTGTGTTTGAAAATAATGTATGCTTTGCTCCTGTGGGATAAAAGGTTCCCTATACATCAGTTAAGTCCATTTGATCTAGAATATTGTTCAAGTGCCACATATCCTTGTTGATTATTTGCTTGGAAGGTCTATCCATTGTTGGCAATGGGATGTTAAAATCACTTGTAATGACTATGTTGCTCTTGATATCTTTTTTGAAGTCCTCCAACATTTTTCTTATATAGTTAGGTACTCCTATGTTGAATGTATATATGTTTACAAGGGTTATATTTTCTTGTTGGGCTACTCCCTTAAATATTATGTAGTGACCGTCTTTGTCTCTTTTATGTCCTTTGTTTTGAAGTCTATTTTGTATGATATAAGTATTTCTACCCCAGCTTTTTTTTTTTTTTATGTCCATTTTTAATGTCCATTTGCTTGGAATATTTTTTTTTTTTTCACTCCTCCACGTTCAGTCTGTGTAGATCTTTTGTTCTGAGGTGGGTCTCTTGAGAGAACATATATATGGGTTGCATTTTCTTATCCATTCAGTTACTCTATGTCTTTTGATTGGTGCATTTAATCCATTTACATTTACATAGAAAGTTATTATGGATAGGTATTTCCCATTTTTCACTTTGTGTCTCTAACTCTCATACCCCCTTGCTTATCTTCTTAAAGCAGTCCCATTAGCATCTCTTGCAGTGCTGGTTTGGTGGAAGTTTATGTTTTAGTTCTTTTTCTGTTTATTTATTTGCTTGTTTTTGTCAGGTAAGCTCCATATTTCTCCTTCCATTTAAAATGAGGGCCTTACTGGATAGAGCACTCTTAGTTGCAGGTCTTTGCTATTCATTACTTGGGATATTTTGTTTCATTCCCTTCTAGCTTATAGTGTCTCTGTTGAGTAATAAACTGATATCCTTATTGGTGCTTCTTTATGTATCATTAGCTGTTTCTTCCTTGCTGCCTTTAAGATTCTCTATATTTAAATTATACCATTTTATGTATATGCCTTGGAGTGGGCATCTTTGGGTTCATCTTGATTGGGGCCATCTGTGCTTCCTGAACTTGCATGAATTTTTATCTCACTAAGTTACAGAAATTTCCTGTCATTACTTTTTTAAACCTGTTTTTTTATTCTTTGCTCTTTTTCATCTCCTGGTCCCCTTATGATGCAAATATTATTACATTTAATATTGTCCTGTAGCCCTTTTAAATTATCTTCATTCTTTTTGAGTTCTTTTTGTTTTGTTTTGTTTTGTTGCTCCGACCGGATGTTTTTTCCTACTTTGTCTTCCAACTTGCTGATCAATCCTCTGCTTTATCTAGCTTTCTTTGAATACATTCTAGCCTATTTTTCATTTCAGATATTGTATTCTTCATTTCTTCCTAGTTCTTATTCATAGTTTCTATGCCATTTTTCATGCTGATGTAGTTCCTACTAAGTTCCTTGTAGTTCTAAACTGAGCTCCTTTAGCATCCTTATAATCATTACCTTGAACTGTGTGTATAATAAATTGTTTGCTTCAATTTCATTTGGCACTCCTTCTGGTGATTTTTCTTTTCCTTTTGATTGGGAATTGTTTTTTGTTTCCTTATTTTAGGTTACTCTTTTCTGTTTGTTTCTGTGCATTAGATCAATCTACTTGGACTCTCTGTCTTCCTGGTGTGGCCTTCTATGGCAGGAGACCTGCAGGTCTCCTCCTTTAATTCCTGAGCTGGGTGCTCTAGCGATGCCCTTTATGCTGGTTATGTGGGCTCTCTTGTTGCAATTGGGTTTTGGTGGTTGCTGGCTCATTGGCTGATGGTTTCTCTCCACAGTCTGGGTGACTGAGAGTCACAACACCTAGCACTTCCTGTAAACTGCTGTATAGGAACTGCCAGAACAAAACAAAACAACTCAGAAACAATTCTTACACCAGCAAAAATATCCTCAAATTGTATTGCTATATGAATAGCAGATGAGCTAATATTAACAAAGGTGGGAAGGGAATAAGAATTGTATACAAAAGGAAAAAATATGAGGTGACCAATGGAAAGAAAAATGATTTTGAGAGTGTAGAGAAAGGAGAAACAATAATAGTAGGGAACAGAAACAAGGTGAAAAACAGAGAAAGTAAAATTTACAATGTAAGTAAAATAGGGCAAGATAGAGTAAGAAAAGGGAAGAGTACAATATGAGCTCTGAAAAAAGTAAAAATGTAGGAACAAATTGAAGAAAAACAATCATTAAAACAACCAACATATACAACATAGCTAAGGAGAATTTCACTATGATTTTGATAAAATTTTGTATAGTTTTATATTTTTATATTTAGAACCCTGACACTTTGATGTTCATTCTTATATAATGGTGTAAGGTTTGGCTATAATTCTATCCTTTGTCAAATGTCTAACCAGTTATCCCTATAATTTTTTTGTTTTTTTAAATCCTACTTCACAAAACATGTTCTCTGTCTTCTATTATGCCAAGAAGAGGGGGTGGGGTGATGAGCTGAAAGACTTATAGTTACACCATCACTATTTCTTCAATTATATATTATTCAAAGATAAAATATATAAATGACATTATTTTATTACCAAAAATGCATATAAATGTAAAATTCATAGGTCATTGTCATGTAGGCAGAATATTTAGCATAGTGGCTTTCTAGAGATAGTGGCAAAACTGGTTGTTTCTTTATGCTCGTACAGCAATAAGGGCAATATATTCATGTAGTTGGGTTTAATAAATGCCTCCTGATAGAACAAATTGTAGGTGTTGCTGCATCATTGATTGAAGGCATAATCCTAAGGTTTATTCATGTAAAATCAACTAAGAACATCAAAAATAATCCTTGGAAAATGTTCTTTTATTCACTGGCTATGTAGTTTTATATGTATACCATAAGCCTGATAGTGAAAAGAAAAGAGCATCATGGAAGCACAGTGGCTGATTTTGTTCTCAGTTTGTGCTAGATAAGGGCCTTTTATAACTATGTATACACTTTCATTATCTACCTAAATTCTTTGAAGTAGCTTCCCTCAAGGTGGACTATTTGAAATCCCCAATTTCTGGAAGGAGTAGAAGAACTAGTCAACACTTAAGGTAGAGGAACAACACATTTCTATCATTTTGCTCTTTCTAAGCCTTGCTACTTGGAAAAATATATATAATATTCAAATGCATAGCTTCAGCTTCATCTAACACTTGATCAGAATCACAAAATTTCAAATCCCTTCTCAGACCTGACCCTTTTCAGACCTGCTGAATTAGACTGTGCATTTTACTAATGTTTCAACTAATTTATATGCCCAATAAAATTTGAGAAACACTGCTTTATATAGATTGAACAAAAACCTAATAAAAAAGGGGGAAAGGAAGAAATAAGGATTGTTTACAACAGAGTCGAATCTAGTCTTTGAATATTTAATCAATATCAAGCAAAATGATTAAAGGACCAATGCAAAGCACACTTAAATACTATTTGTAGTATCCAAAGTTAGAGTAGCTGAGAAAGAAACAAGTTTTTCTGTATGTAGGTATCTTTCTCTAGTATCTATAATCATACATTTGCTTGAAACTCTTAGAAATCTCTAGTAAATATGTTTTTTATTATGGGCCTAAAAACAGCAAGCTATGGTAACTTGAAAAAACAATATTGGTCTTATCATCAATTTTATTATGAGTTAAATATAGATTTTCATTTACTAATTTGGCAATAATGTAAATCTTGCCTTTTATAAAAATTAAAATATTGCCAATTCAGACCATATTAGACATAGTAAAATTACTTTACTTCTTCATTACTTTTTTTTAATTAGTTCATTTTATTTATCATTGTGGTATTACAATTGTTTCATGTTTTCTCCCATTGTGCTCCCCTGTCCCCCTCCCTGTCCCCCTCCCTCAGTCAATCCCCAGCTAGTTGTCCATGTCATGGGTCCTCCTCTCTGGCTCTTCATCTGATCCCTTCCCCAACTTTCCCCCTTTGCTCCTCCCCTCTAGTCACCATCATTCTGCTCTTTTTTTCCCTGTGTCTTTTGTTTCTTTCTGCTTTCCTGTATGTTTTGTTGCTTAGTCTCCTGTATTAAGTGAGAACAAAAGGGAACCCTGATGCACTGCTGGTGGGAATGCAGACTGGTGTAGCCACTATGGAAGATAGTATGGAATTTCCTCAGAAAACTAATAGAACTGCCTTGTAACCCAGTGATCCCACTGCTAGGATTATACCTGAAGAATCCTGAAAACCAATTCAGAAGAACCTATGCACCCCTACGTTCATAGCAACACTATTTATAATAACCAAACACTGGAAACAACCTAAGTGCCCTTCAGTGAATGAATGGATAAAAAAACTGGTACATTTACACAATGGAGTTCTACACAGCAAAAAGAAAGAAGGAACTTCTACCATTTGCGATAGCATGGATGGCACTGGAGAGTATCATGCTTAGTGAAATAAGCCAGGCATTACTTCTTTCTATATTTAAGAGAACACTTTCAATACAAGTAAACATCTCAGTTATCTTGAAATCTCCAGAACCAAGAAAAACCATGATTCATGGCAGATTCTCAATCATGGCTGAGTTTTTAAATTTATATCCATCACAGATGTCAGTACTCCTTACTCAGTAGATACTTGGTGGTATCAGTTAGTGATAGCATTTTTCCAGGTATTAATTCACTTCTGCCTGTTTACTTAGTAATTTATAATAAACTAAGATGTAAAAAAGATATCATTCTACCTTAATACTATTCATGTACACCTCAAATTTTTGTTTTTTTAAGAATCTTCATTTTGCAAATTCACAAGTATCTATAATGAAAATATAAAGATATGAGTTGGCTAAAGTATGTTAGTTGCCTATAGTTAGACATAAATGCAAGTAGTTTAATTTGCTAAAACTTAACTATGATGAAAATAAACATTAGTAAGGAAAATTACTAAATAAGTAAAAATATAATTCAAGATGTTAATTATTGACCTCTATTAACATCACAGTATAGATTGTTTTAGAACCTAGACTCAACTGCATGTAGAATTACAGATACTTTGAGACCTATAATTGCACTCAGGTGTTATAGCAATATACTATATGTCAAGACACTAAACATTTAAATTTATATGGGCATTCATTTCTAATGAGATTTCAGGATAATCTGAAGACATTTTCTATTTTATTTTAATATTGACACAGATACTAAACCATAGAGATTTAATGTAATAAGCTGTAGGATCATCAAATGAAACAACTTAGAATCACTATTCTGTCATGATTATAGGCTTAAGATGAATATAATTCTTAATATTATAAAAATGAGTAAAAACATGAAAGGATTTTCTTTTAATCTTAAAAATACATGATTATATTTTTCAAAATTAGTTAAACATAAAACAAAAGGTATATTTTTTAGTTTTGTTGTTGGCAAAAATCCCAGAAAACTACTTAAGTGAAAATGTTTTCAACAACTTTGAAATTCTTATCAATGTCTCTAGTAGCAGCATTGAAGTTTGATGGCCCAGGATAGACAGAATAGAAATACCAATTAAAAAAAAAAAAAAAAGAAAGAAAGAAAAGAAAAAATGGTTGCTTAAGTAATAATTAGAATATATTCTTACAATTTAACCAGAACCAGAGTTCAGAAATAATTTGTATTTTAATGAAATTCTTAAATATTTACATGCAAGTTCAGTACAACTTGATTTTCAAAAACAAACTACATTAGTATTCTCTAAATATTACCGAGGACACATTTAATACATTTATGGTTATTATAAGGCTGGAAGTTATAGTTAATTGCTTTTCCTCTCTTGGAACCTATTAATAGTCTTCATGAAAATAAATGAATAATTTTCCATATGCATGTATTATAACTAAGCCCAGCAATTTACTGATAACAAGGATAGAATTGAAAAGATAAGAACTGAAGGTCACATTAGATCTTTAAACATCTCTCCCTCCTTTTTTTCCCCGGATCTTATACTAGATGAGATTTATATCTATGGGGAATTTTTGCTTTGTTTTATTCTAATTGGTATTTGAATGTTGAAAAGTGGAGATACTAACAATGCCAAATTTGATAGTTAGGTTTCAGCAAATATTTTTTTTGAAATTTCTTGCAATATTTGTGTAAATCATGACAAAAAAAAAATCTGTCATGACTTTATCAAAATTCAAAATGTTTTTCTTTGCTTTCAGCTTCACATTATAACATGTTATTTTTAACTGATTTATTATTATTATTGCTAACTTAATGTGTGTGCATGTACATGTTCAAGTGTGCTTAAATAACAGAATAATCAAATGATGATTATCAAGCTTTAGTGGCTTAAAACCACTGCTCATCTTAAATTAGAAAGTCATGGACAACCTTCTTATCTTCAAATGTGCTGTGAGGTTCCCAAAAAGATGTGAAGAAAAATATGCATATTTGGAGAGGTAATTATGAGTCTGGATGCAGTTGGAACAGGGCATTCTAATGAAAGCCTTGAGAAGAAGCAAATGGTAAAACAAGATACATTTTTGTTGTATTTTCTTTTAAAAAAAATAAAATGGCTAACCCTGTGATGACACAATGCAACCCAAGTTTTGTTATATTTTGTTATAATTTGAAAGCTCAGGAATTTTGTAACCTCATGATTCAAGGTCAATGGTATAATCTTAAAGCTAAAGCCAGATCTTAGCTGAAAAAAAGTTGTACTCAAAGACTATGATGTTAAATCTAATAATAAGGGGAGTGTCCTGAAGGGTGATAACGGCAACATTGAGTTTGTAGGGTATACTGACTCATAGTTGATAAGTAGATTCTCATGGTTGATGGAAATAGACTGTATTTATGTTATTTATTTTATGCAGATACGTTTTCAGTTTAACCAATTCACCCCATGTTATTTTCTAAAGTTATAAATGACTGTAGTAGCACTCATTTACACACACACACACACAAACGCGCACACAATTTTAAAGTTCACATTGATTCCCTTGCACAACAGTGATCACCTAATTCTTTAGGGATATTGGGAAATGCCATGTTCAAGAGACTCTATAGTTCCTTTTAAAGTTTAACATTTATTTAAATAACAACTCAAACAACGATAAACTTACTTATGTGTAGAACTTTTCCCCTTCTCTATCTAGAAAACTATAATTATTTTTCTTATTTAATCCTATACCAGAGGAAGATTTCTTAACTTTATTTTTTATTAACTTAAAATGCTGTTGATTACTTCTTTTTATCCTTGGCATATACCATATCTAGTGGTAGCACCGGCCTAGTAGATGAAGGAAAACATAAAGGTGCATGAATGAGTGGAGTCTATCCCTGAAGGTGATCATCAGAATTTAAAAAATTTTAACAGCATCCATTCTCCAGTATTTGTGGCTCATATTGAATGTGAGAGAAAAGAAAAGACTATTTTACATCCTGTGTTGTAAATATTTCTCTGCTGCAAGGGTCTAACCATATTTTCTTTGAGAAAGGATTTGATGTTTATTAAGTACAAATGGCAGCTAGGAAATGTGCTAGCTATTTTCTCTAGTTTGTAACCATTTTCTTTAAAATATACTGAAATTCAATGAAGCAGAGTGTTTATTTATCATTTTATCATTGAGAAACTAAGGCCCAGAAAAATTTAAAACTATTTCCCATACTCAAATAACAATAATTCTTTAGTTCAAACTTAGAGACTGTGTGAGCGTGAATGTGTGTGCACTAAGTTATAATGAATTGCAGAGAGTTACCTAATGTTTGTGCATTTCAAACATATTGCATATGTTGACTCTTTATTAAATGCAGATGGCTTTTCCATACTTGTCTCAAAACTTGTGTGATGCTTAATGTGAATCAATGCCTGATGCAATGTTTATTTCACTGCACTCTTTCCCAGGACTCGTAAGATGGTTAAATCCTTATAGCACAGTAGAATGATCTAGTATTTGGAAAACCATAAGAAATCCACTAAAAATATGAAAAGTAATAAACACGTTCTGAAGTTTTACATAATATAAGATCAAAACACAAAATTAACTATATTTAGATAATTATTAATACAAAAATCTAAAATAAAATTAAGAAAATTTCACTTACCATAGCATCAAAAGGTAAATTATTTATAAATAAGCCTACCCATGAGGTACAAGACTTTTACACTGAAAACTATGAAAGATTCTTGAATGACATTAAAGAAGACCAAAATAGTTAAAAGGCATCATGGGTTCATCAAGGATTGAAATATTTAGTATTATTGTTTGATGACAACACTCCCCAAATTAATTCATAGATTGAACACAATTTCTATCAGAATCACAATTTACTTTTTGTAGAAATCGACAAGACGTTCCTCAAATTCATATGGATTTGCTAGAATAGCCAAATGATTTTGAAAAAAAACTTGATGACTCATACATCTCAATTTCAAAACTTACTACAAAACTACAGTAATGAAAATTGTGTATTATTGACATAAAGGTAGCTTTGAATTAAGAATCATAAAATAATCCTTACATTTTATAGGCATTTTTGACAATGGAAAAATAACTTCACAAATGAAAGTACGACAAAAGGGTATCACATACAAGGAAGGAAGTTGAACATCCACCTCATGTCATATGTAAAATTATTAAAAATAAGTCAAGGATATAAAGATAAGAGATAAACTTTAAAATTATTAATAAGAAATTTAGGCATAAATCTTTTTGGCCTTGGATTTGTCAATGGTATCATAAACATAAAAACAGTTTCAAACAACTAAGGAAAAATAGATACATTAAATTTTATTATAATTAAAAATTTATATTTAACATAATTAAAATTTTTGTGCTTGAAAACACCATCAAGGAACTAAAAAAACAACCCATCAATGGGGAAAAAATATCTGTAAAGCATCCATCTAGTAAGGAACTTCTGTTCAAAAGACATAAACATTCTTTCCACTCAATAGTAGAAAGACAAATAACTGAAGTACAAATGGATGAACAATTTGAATAGATATTTTTCAAAGAAGTCAAACCACAATATGTAGTCATGATCCCTAGAATGGAGGCAATATTACTACCAGTAATCATAAAAAGGACAATAACAAGTATTGTTAAGGACATAAAGAACTTGAATCCCTGAGACATTGTTAAGAATGTAGTACATTGTTATTTGCTTTGCAAACCAGTTTGGTACTTTCTCCAAAAGTTAAACAGAGATGCCATATAACTTAACAATTCCATTGCTAGGTAAAAAGAAATACTCAAGAGAATTGAAGACATATGTTAACACAAAAATTTATACTCATGCAAGAGCAAAATCATTCATAATTACCAAAAAGTAGAAATAACCCAGATGCCTATAGTGAATAGACAAATGCCTATTACGAATGGATAAACAAAAAAGCCAATACATGCAATGGAATATTATTTAGTCATGAAAAATAGGATACATGCTACAACATGAAACCATCTTAAAAACATTATGTTAAATAAAAGAAGCAAGCATAAAATGCCACACACTCTATTTATTAATCAAATATCCAGAGTAGGCCAATTCATAGAGATAAGAAGTAGATTAATAGTTGCCAAGAGCTAGAGGGAGTATTAGAATAGGGAGCTAGACTGGCTGAACCTGACTGACTCTGAAAATTACACTTAATCAGGCTTAAGTCTGGAAGTGTACAGCTTCAGACACCCCAGGGAGGACAACTCTTCATTCTCCCTGGGGTACAACTGATCCCAACGATCCACTGGCTTGGACTAAAAATGAGAAGAAAAAAAAACAATAAAGGGAAAATTCATTTGCTGGGGTCACTGTCAGTATAAGCCAAGATGGCATGGGGTGGTCCTTCTACTTTGAGGCCTGCACACTAGGAGCCAAGATAGCAACCTCCAAAGGGGGATGTGCCTCGCCAGGGGAAAAGACCAGATTGGATAAGTGACACAGAATCCCTGATGATCTAGGAAAACATCTTGATAGAGGAGGTCCCTACACTAGCTCAATGTAGAAGAGCCAGGAAAGAGATTGGGTAGTAAGAAAGCTTACCCCTTCTTAAGCAGGGATAATATAATCAAAGCTTAACATCAAAGGCCTATCGTGTTAGCAAGCTCCAAGCTTCCAGCCTGGGTGAAGCAATGCAGTGCTTGCTAGAGCCCAGCTTGGGACAAAGAGTAAGCTAGCAGGTGGAAACAGAGTCAGCTGGACGAAGCTTCGGCGTGAACTGAACCGAACAAGGAAGCTTCAGAGGCTCTGTTGATGCCCAGCAATGGCACAACATCTTTGGATCCGGCACCTCTGAGCTTGATGAAGACAAGGCTGGATTTTTTCCACAGTGGGCCTAAGCTAAGCCATCTGGTTGTGGATGAGACGTTGCACACCTGAAGGTAGTCCTTTGTGTTTTCTCTAGCTCCAATACACTTGATAACTACACCTCATCCTTCCACGCATGGCTCCCCAGAATGCTTTCCTTGCGACTCTGTTTCTCCCGGCAACAGGGGTGGGGATGCAGAGTGGCTGCTAATGGGTGTGGAGTTTCTTTCCAGATGATGAAGAAATTCTAAAACTAGTTTCTGGTAGGTGCACAACTGTGAGTATACTAAAAACCATAGAATTGGACACTTCAAAAGGGTAAATTTTCTGTATGTCAGTTATAACTTAACAAACATAAACATTTCTGTTTATATAATGATAATTGTTGAGAACCTTGATTGCCTATTTCAGAAGTTAAAATTATCTTGTTTCATGATAAAGAAAATAAGTGTTATAGATGGAGTAACTTGATAAACAAGATCTTAAGAATTGTGAAATTCAAGAATGATGAACAGATTGGGTGTAGTAGAAATCAGACTCCTGGGGAAGTATGTGGAAACTCTTCAAAAATATGTGGTGTTATACCATATTATAAAATGGTTAAATTGCAGAAATATTTTTAAGTCTAAACTATTAGGAGGTTATTACTGATTAGATGATAATGGATCTTATGAAGAGTAAAAAGGCTTACATGACTTCATGTTTGCGAGCTGGTGAGGTTGTATAAACATTACACTATTTTAGCAGCAATTGATAGAAAGTGAGGAGCTAGGAATCAGTGCAGGAGTTTTCAGGAACTATTATCTGCTAGGGGTTAGTGAAGCTTTTTTAAAACCATGAACTTCAGAGTTAGGCAGAAGCTTTTGTGAACTTTTCCTTCATTGTTTCCTTATTCCTACTACAAGTATTAGGTAGAAATGATTTTATCTCCCTAAAACTCTCCTCATTTCTGAAAAGTGACTCATTACTTACTTCACTGGAGTAATGTAATGACTGATTACACTGTTGTATTATAAAGCCTTAACAAAAACACCTGAATGCTAATTATTTATTTTTTGTATAAATTATTATCAACATTATTATCTTTGTTTATATATCTCAGGGAAGCTGAGAATCAAAGACATCAATTAACTCACTTCATATCCATATCCAAGTTTACTAATTAAGTGGCAGAGTTAATATTCGGAAACACGTTTAACTCTAAAGTCCATACTTCTTTCATGAAGCAGTTTGCTCTTAAAATCAAAATGTAAATTCATTTGATGATAGGCACTGATTATCCTGACCAGGTTAATACTGAAATACTTAAACTATAAACATCAGTGTCATCTGCCTATGTAAGGAGGTACCCAAAACCTGGAATTATCTTCTGGAGGGTTTCCTCCATGAGGTGAGTGTTCTGGGAACCTATCTGTGTCAGTGTACCACCTCGTATTGTTGTGAGAGGCTGTGTTCAACTTCGGTGACTTTTTCGAATACTCTTTCAAGGACTTTGCCCATTTGATGATGGTTGATTTACAAGTGCACCTGTCCACAATGCTCTGAGTGTTCAGCAGTTTTGACTAAAAACAGCATGACCCCATGACCCACCCACCCTATTCACCTGATCTCATCCTGAGTGACATTGTTTTGTTTCCCCAGATGAAAAAGTTTCTCAAAGGGAAATATTTTGCCAATGTGAAAAGGGTAAAAAAGAAAAAGAAGCACTAAAAGGCATCAAAATTGACAGTTTCAAAAACTGTTTTGAGTGGTAGAAAAAAATCTTGATAGATGTATTACAGCAAATGGATGAAGGCAACTGAAGTGTAAATATGTAAGAATAAATACACAATTTTTATAAATAAATTCCATTTTTAAGTGACAACTAAAAGCAAGAAGCTTTTATTATTCTCTTTTCGCCTCTATGGTATTGATTTATGTGCATGCTAACTTCACAGATAAACCTCAGTGGCAAAAGATAGCATGTCAATGGGATATTCCATTATCAGCAATCCATCTCCAAGTTTATATTTTCTTTGGAATTAACCTTTAAAATCAGAGCATAAGGCAGGGCCTTTTGAGCTTGAGTGATACTTGATTTTTGCATTTAGAAAATAATTGTTTAATTAAAAATGCCTGAAATAATTAAATATATGAAAATACTGTATTTATAAAGCTATAGATGTTGATGAGGGATTAAGAGAAGGAAATCTATTCTGTCTCTTTACTGTGACTAGAAAAAGTTCTCTTTGTGATTTGGAGTAAAGAAAATATTCTAAGTTTTTCAAATCAGAGATACACAAAGTATAAATATTAAGATTCATGAATTTCTACTCAATGAAGCACAAAAAAAATGTAACAGATGGTGTGACAGCCTGGTCTTTGATATTTACAATATCTACAACCGACAAGGGAGTCACATCAGGAATTTAGGAGAAACAACTAATGAGATAGGAAAAATAATAGAAAATTGAGCAAAGAATAGAACCATGTGAGAAGTTAAACTATATTAGAAATTCCAATTTAATTAAAATTAAACTAATTTGATTGTAATAGAAATTCAGAGAAGGCAATAATGAGGTAACAGTCTCAGATGATCTGTTTGGCAACGTTTAAAAGATACCAATGTTGGGGATCTGATAAACTTATTTGGTTTACAACAGAATTGCAAGTTAGCTATAATTTTTTTAAATGTTGTAGAACTTTGTGAAATTAAGTAACATATATTGATGTCCAGAAATTGATTCCTGAATTTTTTTTTTTTTTCTCAAAGGATCTCTGTTTTTGGTATATCAGAAAACATGGCTATGCTCAATTTTCATGATGGTAGACTGACACATGAAAATCTACACATCCATCTTCAGGGGAAATGATCAGTAGGATTTTGTGGGTGTTTTCTATGAAATACACTTCAGGAATTGAAAGTACCATATAGCATCCAGGAAATATTTTAAACATCTGACATTGAATCTTTATCATTTAGTAGGAGGCCCATTTCTGTTTATTTGTTTTGTCTTACTCTTTTCCTCATATTCACCTTAAAACACTAAATTATTGTAATATTACACTTGACTGACATATTTTCATCACTTTTTACTATTTTTTATTTGTTTTCATTTTATAGTGCCTCTTTTAAAACAAAATAAGGTAATTAAAAATTAATGTATCAATCATTTAAATTACTATTAAATAGATTTATTAATAACATCTAATATGTAGTCTATGTTTTCTTTCTTTTTCTGCTTTTTCCTTATATGTTTTAATTTTTTCCTTTTCTGTATATTTTAAATTGATGGGTTTCTTATTCTATTTTTCCTGTACTAACTTCAAAGCTAAATACCCAATCTTATCAATTGTGTTGTTAAAATTTTTAAATGCTTCTTCTACTATGTTCAAAGAAATATGCTTATTCTTACCATGTTGTTTATCTTGTTTGCTTTTTTATTTCAATGGTTAGACATAATTATGAAACTGTTTTACTGCTTTAGATAGTCATTCCATGTTTACTGTTATTCTTTCTTGCCATTTTTCTCACATCTCAGAACTATTTTAAGCTTCACTTTCTATTCTCCTCTTTCCTGCAAAAATGCTTTGGAAATTTTTGTTATATTTTTAGCTCATATTTCACTCCTGACCATAAATAACACATTTTCTATAAAGAGTAAATTGCCAGTTATTTTCTATGAGATTTTGAAATTATCATTATAGTTGCCTTTCTTTATACATTTATTATTAAATTATATGCTGTGTGTGAAATCTCTATGTATATTCTCTTCTTTCTCTATATAAACTCTCCTTTCTCTTTCAGTTTAAAAAAAAATCTAATTTATTTTGTACAGTAATGTGTGTCTACATTATGTCTAGCTTAATATGGAATTAATTTTACCTTTATTGGGATAAACAGTGACATCAAAATATAAAAATACATAAAGAAGAAAATCTATATGGTCATCTCAATGTACTCAAAAAAAACATTAAATAATTTTATCACTAATTTATGATTTAAAAGAGAAAAACCAGAACACTAAGAAGAAAGGAAAACCTATTCAATTTGCTATAGGGCCTTCTGAAAAGAAATATAAAAGCAAAACAAGAAACCACCCTCCTGCTAACATTCTCAATGAAAAAAGACTATGTAAACACATACAGATAGCCACTAAATCTACTTCCATTTAACATTTCTCTGGAGTCTCTAAAAGGTGCAATAAGGCAAGAAATTGAGATAGAACACATGCATTTTGAAAAATAACAATGTCTTTCTTTACAAATGACACCATTATGCATAGAGAATATTTTAAGTAAACACAAACAACTTCTAGAACTCATAAGTTAACTCCCTGATACATTTGATCAAAAATCAATTATATTTTTACATAATAGCATTAAAAAACTAGGTTTAAAAATAATTAAAAATACTATTTACAATAGCATCCCAAAATAGGAAGTAGCAATAAATTTAGCAAAAAAAAAAAAAAAATGCAAGAACTTTCACACTTTATAAATGGCAAGGTTTATCATGTGTTTGGAATGAAAGATGTAGAATACAATTAGGACAGAAATTCTTCCTAAGCTTATTGCTGGATTAAATGTAATTTCAAAGAAGATCCAAGAAGGAATTTGGTAAAAATTGAAAAGCTAACTTTAAATTATATATCACTATGCAAAGAACTCAGAAAAGCCAAAACATTTTGTGGGGATAGGGAAAAACAAAGTGGTCTTACATTACCTTATTTTAAGATTTACTACAAAGTCAGACTAACAACAAGAGTTCATATACAGATGCTGAACATAAACATATATATATATATATATATATATATATATATATATATGGCCAATTAATGACTGACAATGATGTCTTGTTTCTAGAAAAATTGTATATTCACATTTTTAAAAAGAGGTATTTTATAATACCTCACACCATGAATAAAAATTAAATTTAAATCCAAGATAGACCTAAATTTAAAACATAAAACTATAAAATATCGATAAGATAATACATGCACTTGGTAAGAAACTGTGACTTTGTTGTAAGCCAAGATATCTTGGGTAGGACAGATAAAACACAGACATAAACACATTTATAAATTGAACTTTATCAAAATAAACATTTTGACAGAAAATGTCAAGGAAAGGAAAAGGCAAACCACAGACCAGAAGTAAATACTATTGGTTCGTATAGACAGGAAAAAGGATTGCTATCCCGAAGATAAAAATAAGCCTTAAAACTTAAAAAAAAAAAATTAAATGACCATATTAAATTATATTTTTAAAATGACCAAATGATTATAACAGACACTTTAAAAATGATATAAAGCTAGATATCAAGCACTTGAAAAGATGTTCAGCGTCAATAGTCATTAAGGAAATATGAATTAAAACTACATTGAGCTACCTCTGCAAATACACTATAATAAAAAAAATAAAATGACTGACAGTATCAGATACTGGAAAGATGAAGAGTAACTGGAACTCTCATACATTCCTAGTGGGAATGTACAATATTACCGTATTTGAAAAACAATTAGTCACACTTTAAATTAAATATCAATTGTTATATTAATGTTCTAGATTTCTTGATTAATTTTCATATAGCCTCTTCTTAGAACTGAAAAAGAAGATTCTTGCAGTTACAGAAATATTATAAAGACTGTATTACCCTACACAGCACAGTTCAAGCCATTCATTTCCCCTTGCAAATAGATAGGACTCCCTTAATTACATTTCCCAAATTTTGCCTAATTTACATGTTTTTAACATTTATGTAGGGATATATATAAAAGATGGAAGGGAAGCCTAGGTAATTACAAGAGAAAACAGGTAGTGGGGATTATTAATAAAGGGAAAAATTAAATAATATAAAAAATACAGAGAATCTTTATATTGACCAGTGATGATTGTAGAAAATGAAAGTTTCTGTAACAAATACAGAATTGTTCTAAAACTGCCAAAGAAGAAGAAAGAACATGTCAAGTGAATGAAGGATAGAGGTATAGGCAAAATTAGGTTTATGGTTGTAAATATGCAAAACAAAGGTTTTTTTTTGGTATTTATTTATCTATTATGGTGTTATTTATTTGTATTATTTGCCTTATTATTTCATATCCTTACTTGTGATTTATCTGTTAGGTAATGATAGCTGGTAATTTTACATACTTTTGCTAATGCTGTAAATCTCTATCAAAGTAATGAGCTTAGAGTTTTTGGTTCTCCATCACTTTATGTATTGTGTATGTGGACCATAGTTATTCCAATTCACTTAGGTATCCTTTTATTTTGAAGAGATAAGGGTTGTCAGGTTCTGTGGTGTTAGGTGTGAGGCCACCAAGTGATGACAGCTGGGAGGGCCCCTGCCTGGGGGTGAAGAAGAACTTTTATTGAGTATTTAAGAGGGTTTGCGTGTTTTATTATAGCAGCAAGCTAACCACTACACAGCCAGGCAGCTAAAAGTGTCAGTGTCCTCACACATGGTTGGCCCACTCTTTTCACAGCTGCACTTAGGTTAACGACTGCAGAGAGTCCAGGTGTTTCTACACTCACTCTCCTGCCTCAATGCAGCTGGGCACTAGAGGGTGTCAACATTGTTACACATGGTTTGTCTAATCTCTCACAACAGTAGCACACACTGTAAAGCAAGGGTAATCTTATATACACATTGGAACAAAGGAGGCTCTATGTCTAAGAGCTACATATAGGGCTAACACCAGCCAGCTAAAAGTTGCTAAGTTGGTTACCTCTGGAGCCATAGTGTTCCAAAGCTCCTGGGTAAAATTAACTCCAACACTGTCTCCCCCGCTGACCCAGAGGAAGGTCCAGCCATGCATAGGTAGAGAAATTCCTTTGCCCTGACATAGGTTGATACAGAGCAGTTTATTTGCACTAACAGTGTATGTTGCTTAACAAAATTCTAGTTATTTAAATGCTATTATCCTGTTTAAAAACAGAAACAAAAACAAAATGACAGGTCTGTCATTTGTAGCCATCATGGCATTCACAAGCACTCTCAGTCTCTCAGGGCACTCAAACTATAAAAAATGAGGCAAATAATATAGTCAGGTTTAGTCCACTAAATCTTTGTATGAGTTGTTTTCACTCAGTTTGGCTGGTGTTGGGTACCTATCAAAGGGATAGGTATGTTTCTCCTTATCTATTTTTAGTCACTCCAACTGTCAGGATTTTGCTTAGGTTTCTTTGCTTCATGCCTAATTTTCTACCTATATAGAAATTACTCTTTTCTTACGGCCAACTAACAAGTATTCTACCTTTTGCTAGGTTGCCACCTCCAAACCATTCTCAAGAGCAATATATTATTTTTAATACTAGGTGAGGCAAAAGTAGGTTTACAGTTGTGAGTACACAAAATATAATTTATTCTTGTATTATTTATTATTATATTATTTTCCATATGAATGACCATAAACCTACTTTTCCCATTCTGTATAATATATGGTGAACTCTATTTCAAATGGCTACCACATTTTAATTACCCCCAACAATTCATGCAAATTCAGTTTCCTCCACACCCTCAGAAATGATGTTAATAAATCTTTTGATTATTGAAATTCTTGTGATTTTAATTTCCATAATAAATATGCTTATTTATTGTGATTGGCATATAACTGCTGTTATTTCTGCTCAATTTTGTGATTTAGCTCTCTACCTGCTTTCTAGATTTTTTCTAAAATATCCTAACAACATGAATAGGATTCTTTGAATAGAAGAATCTACTCAAAATACATTAACTTTGTTATTTCCCTTTAACCTTGATGTTCTGGACTGCTGGGCCACAGATGGGGCAATGATCCTGCAGTATCAACTTCTTTCCTTGGCAACCTCAACCCAGGTACAAAGGCCATTCCTAAGCAAGTCCATTAGAGTCTTTGCACACACAATTGATTTAATAACTACAATAACAAAAACCTAATTGTTGTTAACCATTAGAAAAGAAAGTAGCTGCTAATTCTGCTTAATTTTAACAAAATACTTTATTCATATTTTAATACTTAGTAAATTGATACAAAATAAAGATCAATAGATTACTGCAAATATATTGATAGAAAAAAAGTTGTGTCAAAAAATCCCTCTTTGATATAATTAATTTTTAATATATAGGGAGCAATTCTTATATTAAAAAAATTAACATCGGTTAGATATTATGATTAATACTTTGGCAGTATTTTTAAGGCTGTGGTTTCCAAACCTTTAAAGTTAGCAAGCTGGTGATTCAGAACTATATTTGTAGAAGGTTTCTCCCAGATAATAGAATATTGAATATAAAATAAAAACAAAGGTGTGATATTTTTAAAAAACCTCAATGACATGAGCCAAACATTCTGCAGAATTCAGTGACTACTGTCATATCCAGACTCGGTCCTATTTGCTTACTACTGAAATATTAATGCAAAATTTGTTATAGTTCCCTGGAAGCTAAACAACCAAGAAGACATAATTATATGGTATTCTACATAGACACACAAATATATATTTTAATTAACAGGAGAAATAAGAAAACAACTCAATTGCTAAGATTAAACTGTTGAAGGACAATGACTGTATCATGTGGTATGCACATTAAAAAAAATACTAACGAAATCTTGGCTGGTAGCACCGTGGATAAGGCGCTGGCCTGCAAACCCAAAGGTCGCTGATTCAATTCCCCAGCCAGGGCACATAACCAGGTTGCAAAACAGGCCTCCAGCCAGGTCCGTGGCTGGAGGCAGGTGAAAGGCAACCATGCATTGATATTTCTCTCTCTCTCTGGAAATAATCAATTTTAAAAAATCTTTAAAAAATACTAAAAAGTGTTCTTTCTTAATATATAAAATGTATTCAATCTAAATAAAGTGGAATTCAAACTAATGACTTGGCAATACAAAGAAGATGAGTGTACGAGGAGCAAGGGATTTGATAGAATTTGAAGGTTTCCAGATCCAGATGCAGGGTAATTTTGAACCCTAGTTGCTATGCCTGTGAGAGGTACCTACCTATAAAATATTCTAAACTAGTGTGGTTAGCAGAGGGAGAAACTGAGGTAATACTGGTCCACAAATAATAATTAAAAGACCAATGGTCTGCAGATCCAGAATGAAGTGTAAGTTAAATGCAGAGCTTAACATTTCAGTAAAAACAGTACCATTCAGAGGCAGCAGCATGTAGTAAAACAAACAAAAAAAAGAGAACAGGAGAAATGGCAAGAGATTTATGACAAACCAGCCATTGCCTTCCAAGAGCACTGCCTGGTAAGGATTATGTGAGATTATCTCATCAAATGATAGGGACTTCAAAAGCTAGCACAGAAAACTGAGTTATAGTTGCTGATAACCTCTAACACCACCCTACACCACCCCCAGTTTAGCTTGACTACAGCAGTAAAGATTGAGCATGCAGATATTAATAAATTGTCCTTCTTTATAAGAATTTATAAGAATTGTATAACCATTCCATTAACCAGCATGAGTATAAAATATGAAAATATGAACAAACACAAAACAAAGCATAAGATCAAAACTGCAAGTATGCATTGCAAGAAAACAAATACGTTTTAAACTCAGTGCTGGGTAACACTTAAATTTAGGATTTACAACCTTAAATTTAGGATATTTTCACATCCCCAACTTACCTCTGTTAGTTACAGAGATTCTAGTTTCTCTCCTTCCCACCTCATTTTGAGTTCCCTACTATTATCCTCTCTGATAGAATCCTTAGGATTGGAATTCTTCCATCCTGACAGATGACTACCTGGAAATGTAGTGAATTCTTGAAATTTGCATGTAGATGCAATCTCTGGCCATAAACCACAGTTGGGGTTGCCATTTCTCTGTTCATGTTGTTTCAAATATCCAAGAATTTTACCTTTTCTTAAGATAGGGCTACTTTTTTGCCATCATTTTACAATTATTTAAATTATAAAATCTTTTTTAGGTATAATATTGACCTCTTCTCCCTAGTCACAGTGCCCTCTTTCTGTGATGGGAGCAGTGTGAACAGCAAATATTTAACCCAGACTGTCTTCTCCAACCTAATGGGATAGGTTCTGTGAATACAACTCATGCTTATTATTAAATTAATCTGTCATTCAAGACTGTATAATTGATGCTTAGGTATAAGCATTCTCTCAGATACTGAAAATACATTGGTAACAAGATACTTATGATCCTTTTATTTAAGTACTTTAATGTTTCTGCCCTGGCTGGTGGCTCAGTGGATAGGTGCCGGCCTGTGAACCCAAAGGTTGCTGGTTCGATTCCCAGCCAGGGCACATAACCAGGTTGCAAGCCAGGTCTCCAGCCAGGTCCGTAGCTGGAGGCATGCTCCTTGCCCTTCTCTCTAATAATAATTAATAAAATATTTTTTAAAAAGGAGTTTAAAATTTTAAAAGATGTGTGGGCATTAAGTGAATAATAGCAAAAATATTGAAGGGATGATCACAGTGCATGAAACAGAGAAATACCAATATTGAAAATAGATGATAAAATATATTTTCTAAGAAGATAATACTGTGAATCTAAATTTTAATCCTTTAACCCACACTCTAGTCATAAAAACTGAACTATGGCTAATCAATAGTAGCAATATGCTTTAGCTGTATATATGTATCAGAGAATGATTAAGAGACAGTGAGTGTGTGATAGAGTTTATATGCATATCCTGTCAAATTGGGTAATGCAGCTCCAAAAGAAATGTATTAAAACCACCAGGAAATTATCAAATATTGTTCTTATTTTCTGTAAACCTAGGCAGATTCCTTACTAAAATATTCTTTTAAGATAAATATAAATTTGGTATTTCATATTTTCTCCAAAGATTTCTGGATGACTTAAGATCATAAACACATTGATTTATTCCTTTTTTATATTGAAGTTATGGAACCATGAGAAACAATTTTCAGTATACCCCGTGTTGCCATCTACAGCATTATGAAGTTTAATAAAATTGAAACAACTTCAATATTGTGTACTATGGTACTGATTTATCCCTATGACTTATGTTCTAATGCAAAACACATTGGTGGATACAAATTCCTGATGACAAATACTTTCCCTTCTCTAGAAACAATTTAGAATGAGTCACTAATTTCCTTAAACATTCTATACTTCTACTCATAATGAGAAAATTACACCTTTGCTAATGGAGCCTGAGATCTCCTAGTATCAAGTCCTTAACTCCATTATTATAGTAGATCTCAAGGGTTATCTGACCACCTTCCCTTTCCTTATCTCCTTCAGGGATTCCCATGGCATTAAACATTACCTCCCAGCTCACTAATATTCCTTTATAGTTTTTCTCTGCTTTATTTTGTATAACATAAAACATGATATTTTGTGTTCAAGTTCACTAATCTTTCCTTTTGCAATGTCTAATATTCTGTTAATCCCATTCAGTGCATTTTTCATTTTAATATTACAGTTTCCAACTCTAGAAGTTCTTTTATGTCTCTGTCTTTTTTTTTTTTTTTTTTTTTTAAGATTTTATTTCATTATTTTTAGAAAGAGGGGAAGGGAGAAAGACAGAGAGGGAGAGAGACATCAATGTATGGTTGTGTTTCACCTGCCTCCAGCCACAGACCCGACCCGAGACCTGGCTTGCAACCTTGCTTTGTGCCCTGGCTGGGGAATCGAACCTGCGACCTTTGGGTTCGCAGACCGGCGCCTTAACCACTGTGCTACCAGCCAGGGCCGCGCGTCTGTCTTATTTATCCATTCTTTCTTCCATTTTCTTGAGCATGTCAGACACAGTTATAATACACATTTTAAGCTTTGCTAATTCTATAATCTATTATATATGTGGGTATATTTTGATGGGCTGGCTTGTTACATTATTATGTTATATTTTATTGCTTTCTTTTTGCATGCCTGGTATGTTTTTTATTATAGGTCCAATGTTGTTTTATGTTTTAAAGGATAATTAAGCAAGGGTAAAATATGTGCAGGTGACTTAATCATCCTGGTGTTCTTTCTAAAACTATTGCATTACAAAGGCTAGATCTTAACTTCTTGAAATTAATTACTCTGGGTCTTTAAAAAGCGCTTTAAAGAACCTAGATTTTGCCCTGCTTGGTGGTTTAGTGGATAGGGACCGGCCTGCAAAACCAAAGGTCACTGGTTCAATTTCCTAGTCAGGGTACTTAACCAGGTTGCAAGCCAGGTTTTCAGCCAGGTTGCCAGCTGGAGGCAGGTGAAAGGCAACCATATACTGATGTTCTCTTTCTTCCTTTCTCCCTGCCCTTCTCTCTAAAAATAATGAATAAAATCTTTAAAAAAACAAACCTAGGTTTCTTTTAAATAAGTAGATTACTTCTATTTAACCACTTCAGGAATTAATATGCATGGAATGAAAGTTTTACAGATATTTTTAAGTTTCCTCATTATTCTTTTTAACTTTTTCACACTTAAAAAATTTGCTATACATTTTCAATTATTGTACCAAAGTACTCACTTGAGAAAAATTAATTTACAATATAGCAGGTAAATAACTTTCTATTGCACATCATAAAAAGTACAAGTAAAAGTGCTTTAAATGGGAAGGAAATCTGTTATTTCATGTAAAAGCACAGAGATAGTGAGTTTACACCATTAGTTTATTCCAGCAGCTCCACATCATCCATACCCAGATATTTTCTATGTTTTCTTCTACATCTTATAGTAAATGTATTGCTGATTTACCTTCTCATAAAATGAAAATAAAACTCTTCTCTGCTGCAGCTAGTCACGGCAACATCCATTTAAGAAGCCATTTCTCTCTGTTTCCCTTCGTAACTCATCTCTGGGTAACCCCTAGTTACTGGAGTTCCTGTGATTCTTGCTTAAATGCAATAATCATTTTATTGTTCTCCACCCACACCAACTTTTATTTCTGTTTGCCCATAAATCAGACATAACCCTACACCAAATTTTATCTTCTCCACTCCAACATTTTTCAGATCTATTGCACCACACACATAAACATAAATAGAAAATAGAAACCAAATATTACTTCCAAAATCCTGAGACTTTATGGGGTTATAAGAAGTTAAGTCAAGACTATATTTCACTTCTTTAGGATTGGAATGAATTAAACAAGACATTTGATAATCCGAATGCACAAGTGGCAATTTAAATAGTTTGCTGATGACATCACTGAGTCTACAAAATGTCTTTAGTTCATGCTAATACAATTCTTCATGATATGTCTTAATGATAGATAATGGGTCAGATTAGATTGCTTATATCAATGGTTCAAGGCAATAAAATATTATCGTACATACATAAGATAGCACTCTCATTTGAAATATATGAAATAAGTGCTTCATTCACTTTTATTGTATTTTTACCATTACCATTTATCCCCATTACTCACCTCCCCACCCCACCCAATCACAAACCTTTGCCCATGTCCATAAATCCTTTATCCTTTTTGCTCAATCCCTCCATCTCCCAAACTCCTCCTACTCTTCAGCTGTCATCCTGTTTTCTTTGAGTGTGCCCCTAGTTTGTTTGTTCATTCCGTTTGTTCACGAGATCCCACATATAAGTGAGATCATATGTTATTTGTCTTTCTTTGACTGGCTTATTTCACTTAACATCATATTCTCCAGGTCCATTCATAGAGTCACAAAGGGTAAAATTTTCTTCTTTTTTATGGTTAAGTAGTATTCTACTATGTAAAAGAATAAAGTTGATGTTAGCTTCCTAATCTATGAACAAGAAGAACAAAAGTAGAAGTTAGGCCAGTGGTTTTATTATGGATAACCTTTGGATATTGCAATGTATAAAATTATTTTCAAAATTATTTGTATATTTTAGTGGGTCATGACTCTGGGACAAGAAACATTTATCTGAATCACATATTGGGCACTTAATAAGTGAAGGGTGAAAAATCTTATTTAAAAAATTATGTAAGAATTTAACTGTATTTATCAGAATTTGTTATTTAGCAAGCCACCTGATGGGTCTTAAAAGTAATAAAATTGTTACAACTTTATAATAAGAGAAACTTGAAAATATGCTTCTACAAAAAAAAAAAAAAAAAAAAGAATGAGTAAATACCAGTGTGAAGAAACCTAAAACAGGAACATGTACTTCAGGATGCCCTTCTTTATATTTACGCTTCTTTAAAATGGTGACTTTTATTCTTTTAATTAAAAGACTGATTTTATTATATTCTTGATTTCAATAATTATCCATATAACTATCACAAAGAGTTTTAGAAACAAATTTAAACACTGATTTAAAAATATTTGTACTCCCAGTCAATTAGCAAAATGTAAATCCCAATGTACTTTTAATTTATCATAATTAACTTTTAGGAAATCATGTGCTTTCTAGCCATTCCACCATAATTTATATTGCTATAAATTCCTGTGAACAAATTCTAATAGACAAATAAGCATCTCTCTAATGTAATACTTTTGAGGAAAAAAACAAAATAACATAGTGACTATGTGAGGGTAAATGTTTGAGGACAGAAACAGTGGATTTTTAAGTGGTTTTACTAAGCAGCATTCAGAGTAATAATTCATAACATTCAACATGTACTTATCACATTTATAAATAATATTACTCAGTATAGCAATTCAAGTTTATTTACTTGACAGGCAAAATTGAATTATACTTCTATTTTTATTGAAAATATATAAATCTACTTAGTTCTTAGAAGTAAATTCATTAAAATGTCACATGTTATAATGGCAGTTAAGATAACTTTACAATAAGAAATAGGTTGATGCAGATACTTAATATAACTTTGTGAAATATGAGAATTATCCACATATATGCATATATAAAACATTCACATTTTACACATTAATTACATGAAATAAAACAAGATATATATTGTGCTAAAATTTATAGAAACAAATTTTAGCACTCTGTGAATGTATTGCAAAAGTTTGTAAAATAAGAAAATTAAATTGATGTTAAGCTAAAGTTTGGAGATTTCTGGAATAAAAGAACACTGTTAGATACTTTCTTATGTGTGTCAAGATTTTTGCTGACTATTGATTGGTCACTTGTTATATTCTAGATGCTCTTCCAAGCTTGAGAATGGCATCAGATACAACAATAAATAAGCAAATATCTGTTTTTATGGACTTTACTTTCAAAAAAGCAAACATAAATAAACAAACACAAAAATATCAGATAGTAAAATGTACTGTTACAAATTCTGAAGTTGCATTCTAAAATGTTAATACACAAGTCACTACGAAACAACATTTTCAGGAGCTAATACAATATAAAGTTAAAAAGGAAAACATTATAGAATATGTCAGAGATTACAATGACATAATATTGAATTTTATGTGATTTAAATGACTTTAATGTTTATGTATTAGGTTGCTTTAAAAATTGCTTAAATATACAATTAAAATTGAAAATGTGGAATGTATATAAGGGTTAAGATTGCAAATGGTATAGTAGGTTATTGAAAATTTTATTTATTGTGAGTCTTGTGACATTCCTAATAAAGCAAATTCTCTTTAAATGATCTAGCCATGCATATTAATTGGGAATCTGGTAGAAATAACCTTACAGGTGCACTGCTCTATTAACAAGACGTGATAGTCTTTTGATTAAACTAAAAGGTGTCCATTATTTCTATTTACCTGATAGTATGGGTTTTCTGCTTCTAGCAACACATGATACCACAATAAAATGTCTCAAGAAGTTTGAGAAGTGGAAACACATTATGGTCTGTCAGAGCCTGACCCAGCACAGGTAAATAGTGTGTTCCTGGCAGCGGCCCTGTGAGAACAGCAGGGGAGACATTGTTATTCTGCTCCTGCCTACTAGCTTCATGGCATCTCCTGCCCTGAACATACCTTCTGAGAATGCAGGCGTCATGGAGGAATCAAAAGGTCATGCTTTTGGGTTTGGTACTGCTCTAGAGGAGATAAAAGAATTTGGATAGAAATCTGCCCTGTATATTTTCTCAACAAAAGGGGAGCACACCTTCTAAAAGTCTGTGTGAGAAGTAAATAAATAAATAAATAAATAAAGAGAACACTTAGGTTTCACCTAAAGTGGGACAAAAACACAACTTATGATTTAAAAGTCAGTAAGTATATTGTAGTTCCTTTTTCAAAGAACTCAACTGAGATAATGGTTCTGTAGTTACAGGTAAAAAATATTAGTGCTTACAATTTTAAAAGCTGTCATAGGAGATGATCAGAAAGTAAAACTGTAATCTGAATTAAAACATAAGACAAGTAACAAGCATTTGAGGTACATCTGGAATTTTACAGAGTGAGGTTTATTTGTTTCTGTGAGCCTAAGAAAATTGAAAGCCTTGGAATTGAAACCAAGGCTCATTGTTGTAAACTTTATGTTTCAAATCTAGCAGAGTTCAAAAGTGAGGAATATGTTTGCATTCTCTTGCAATACCAATTGTATTAACAGATGTTTAAGAATGAATGTTCCAAACCAAAGACATTTGTTTGATATTTTCAGCATCATTTTCTTCTACCCACATATGTCAAAACAGTTCTGAACAGCATGTTTTCCAAACTGCTAACAATTTCTTTAGAGACATAACTTCAGAAGCAAAAGTAATTAACTAAGCAAATAAAGTTTGTATGAAATTAGAATTTCTTCAAGTAGAACACAATTTTTTGTTAAAATTGGTAAAGCAAGAGCACCATTAATTTACCTAAATTTCTTCCCATAAATATCAATGTTCTTTCTTGGTCTATGTACTTTTATCCAGGTCTTAATATCTGTCACAGTGGAACTATTTCTGTGGTGATCAAGAAATTGTTTGCTTTTATTTATTAATTTATTTTTTTAATTAAAAAATATTTTATTCATTATTTTCAGAGAGAGGGGAAGGGAGAGGGGAAGCGAGGGAGAGAAACTTCTACCTGTCTCCAGCTTCAAACCTGGCTGGAGACTTAGCTTGCAACTTAATTATGTTGCCCTGGCTGGAAATCAAACCAGCAACCTTTGGGTTCACAGGCCGACGCCTTATCCACTGCCACCAGCCAGGGCATTGTTTACTTTTTTTTTTTAATCATTTTTTGACATGATTTATCAGTTTTATTTTTTAAATAAAGACTTCATTTTGGGTGTCAGCATGTAGTATTTATAGAACCAATGCCAACCTATTATTGGTCTTCTCCAAGACATGTGATTTTTCTCTATTTCCCCACAGGGTAAACTGTAAAATGTTAATATGCAGGTGCCTGTGAGGAATAGCACCATTCTGTGGACAACCGGCATCCTATATACCTATGAGTGGAAACTCAGTGTGTGGGTCCTTAGCTCCACACCCAAATCAGGAGACTTGGGAAATGTTAAGCTGTTGAGTTCCCATTTGAAAGCTTTTAGAGCACAGTCTACCATATGAAATCCTCTCCTTTGTAGATAGAGTTAATTAAGGTCTTCCTTAACTTGTGGTTATCTGTTTCCTATGCATCTACTCCTTAAGACTTTAGGTACTTTTGAGAATATTAAGGGAGAGGCTAGAAATGCAACAGACCCTTGGTGAAAGGGGTTGGAATTGATCTTTGAATTTTCCAAACAACACATTTTACACAATGGGACTTTGAACTAGAATTTCCACTAACAATATTTTTATAGAGGTGCTCACTTTGAAAGGCTTAGAATAAATTATACAATGTAAATAAAAATAATTATTCAAATATAAAGTATAGTTTAGATTTTATTAATTAATCTAATATACTTGTGTTATAGTAATTCATTAGAGCCAATGATGAAATGGGTGTCATTTTTTGAGCTATAGAAACAGACATGTGAATATATTACAGTGGTTATACCAGATTGTATACAGAAATAACTGTTTTTTGACTAAAAGTACATATTACATAAGCAGAATGCAATACAGCATAGTAGACAAAGTAAGAACTTAATAATTGCATAATTTTATTTTTTTCCTTTATTTTATTTTATTGTTATTCAATTATAGTTGTCCCAGTTGTACCCCCATTGCTATCCCTTGCCATTTAGGGCCATAGATGGACATGGAGTTAATTAACCAAGTAACTTAGTTGAATAACAATGGTGGAAACTCCAAAGATTTTCACAATGTAATTGAGTTTTTAAATAGTACTAAATTTTTTATTATATGTTGAAAAATTTTCAGTACCTATTTTTAAAGGTAATTATAACAAGTTTATGAGGTTAGTTAGATTAGTGATGTGATCCTTTGATATTATTTTATCTATGAGTATATAACTTTTCTCAATTAACGTATTCTTCCCTTTCTTTCGTAAATACATAAGTATGATGAGTAGGAAGTATGGAGGATTTTTATAAAAATAAAAAGCTCTTTTTAAGGAAATTTTGCTTTGTGAATATCTGGTGTGAGTAGAAAAAAATGCAAAAAGAGAAGCTTACAATATAGGTACTAAAATTTGTAGTTAGGGCCCTAGCTGGTAGCACAATGGATAAGGCACTGACCTGAGAACCCAAAGGTTCGATTCCCCAGGGCATATGACGAACCATGTTGCAAGCCAGTTCTCTAGCCAGGTCCTTAGCTGGAGGCAGGTGAAAGGCAACCATACATAGAAGTCTCTCTCCCTCTCTGCCTCTTTCCCTTTCCCTCTCTCTAAAAATAAAAAAGTAAAAACTTTGTATTTAGTGTCTAATTGACTCTTATGTTAAAAATACATTGAATGTTATTTTAAAATTTTATTTTTAATTTATTAAACAGCTCTATTCCAAAGTTTTCATTTTAACATAATACTAAATGTTATCACAGAAAATTTACTTTAACTAATATCACAAAATGGTGGTTAATTACAGTGAATAATCACCACATATTTACAAAGATGAATTGTGTAATTTATATATGTTTTATCTCATCTAATAAATTATTAAAAATCATAAAAATATTTTTTTATAACATTAATCAAGGTCTACATGTAATGTCATTTCTTTATAGTAATTTGGCCATAATTTCTGTTAGAATTCAACAGTACTAAAGTAAGTATTATTACTATAATCCTTAAATTCCAACTTGCATATTATGCTCTGATTTTATATCTATGCAATAAGTGGCTATTTCTACTGCTAAAGAGCATTTGTTGATTATTAAATAATTATAAATATAATCATGTTAAATTCCCAGCCTGTGGCAGATGTTTAAATCCTGCGGAAATCTCACATATTCTTAGAAAAATACAATTACATCTTCTTTTTACATGCAGGAAACATTACTGTAAATAAACAAAGCTTTTGTAATGTCGAGCAATTGCTTTGCCAAAAAATGGTACTACAGCATAAACAAGTTAATTCAGTTCACAGAAGACTGTTAAAGCTTGACAAGTTTTGTTCCAAAAATAAAGGTCTGTCATTGTAGGTAGGTCCCTCTGACTCTAGAAATCTTCCACATAAGATATTATTTTTAGTCTCAT
The DNA here is from genome assembly GCA_004026585.1 of Noctilio leporinus. NCBI lineage: Eukaryota > Metazoa > Chordata > Mammalia > Chiroptera > Noctilionidae > Noctilio > Noctilio leporinus. The sequence goes on along the minus strand of PVIW01004768.1, from coordinate 20,021 downwards.
TCAAAATAAACATGAACACTTTCCTCCATGCATAAAATATATATTTAAATGTATTCCTATATGCCAAGTAAATTATTCTGTCAGTGGCTAGTTTAACATTAGGTAATTTGTAAGCAGTAAGAAAATCCTACAATAAATAACAGAACACACAGATTGCTTTAAAATTGAAATGCTTCTATAAGGAGGCTCACACAGCAAGATGTCTCTCCTTGCACAGTGAGACACACCTTTTGTGAAATATAGTCCTGCATAGGCTTCTAAAACCAAGATTTTTTTTAAACCTTTCAAAAAAGCCACTCAATACCTACAGCTCCTATGAAAAAGAAATCATGCTGACTTCTGAAAGCATTAAAATACTGGGTCCAACAGGGCTCTTCTGTGACAAAATTGTGTGCTAAACTCAATGTGGTAAATTTCCTGTGAATTTTAAGTATTCAGTAAAGAATGAATCCAGTGTCCAGCTAACACAGCTCCTCCTGATCCCCCTTCCCACCATCATCTCCAACCCATAGCCCATGGAATGGGGGTAGGAAAATTTTTCTTATCCTTCACTTTCACAGAATAATGAATTCCCCCAATCCAGTGGACTCTACTCTTTGTTTTAACTGTTTCAAAAATGTATTTCTTGTGGTACTTAGGCCCAGGGCTCCAGATAAAAACAAGCAGACAACAGCATGGTATTCCAAAATCTTCTCTAATCTAGGAGATATGAAACCTGCTATTGTCATCAAGTTCTGATCTATTCACTTAGTTCTCTGGGCCCTGGTTTTTGTTTTTTGTTTTTTCACTTATACAATTACGTAATTGAACAAAATAATTTGCTATCTCACTAACAGATTATCTGATTTTAAGAACAGTTTTTAATCCTGATTATTAGGTATTTTCTATCTGGTTTCTTACAAACTGAAAGAGCTGATATATCTGCCAAAGCCTAATTTGTTGTGAAACAACTTATTTATCCATTCTACCAATTTAGTAATCATAAATAACACATGTTTCTACTTAAATTCTATTTTTATGTAAATAGTCTTATGTTTGCTACTCTGGAAGCAGCACTTAAGATCTCTTCATTGAACAAAAATACCTCTAAGTAACAACTTTCTTGTTTGTTATCCATAGGCTTTTTGTTTTGTTTTCTAGATACTAATTTTCAATCTATCAGAGGAAATAATGATGTAAATTGATCCTGTATTGATATGGTAGTTTTCTCCAATTTGTTCCCATAAAGTTATCTTATTTTTCTAGTTCACATCAACAACAGCTGCTGCTGACACTGCCTAAGAACAATACCACATCCTTATGCATAACATTTATTTGGATGTGCAACTCCCACACTTATCTTTTCACAGAGCTGTCCAGAGAACTATTGTTGTTGATACAACCATGCTTTAGAATATTATTTTTCTCACTAATATTACTATTTGATAAAGTTCACTGGATTATTACTTGGCCAAGTTAAAAAAATATTCAAATCTGACTAAAAGATAGCATTCTATAAATAGACATAGCAGGTAATAACCCAATGAGCAATAAGATGGAGATAATACAAAGCAGATGTTTAGATACAGCAATATAGAAAAAAGGAAGACTAGGGTGCTATTTTAAAATTCAACAATCCAGTGAAACACTATAGATATTGGATACGAAACAATATCCATAAAAGTCAGGGTAATTTAGCAGGCAATAACTAAAAAGAAGCTAAATTAGTGTGTGGAGGAGGGTAGAGTTATTCCTGAAACTATGTCAAAGGAATATAATGGTTTGTCCATTAATAACAGATACAGGTTTCACTAAATGAATACACTAGCATTTTTCAGTACAGAAACCACACATTGTAGGGAAAAATTGTCTGAAGCATTGGAATTGAATAGGCAATATTATATTTAGGAAATGGAAAGGTCACTTACTCAAAGACATAAAACTGTATTGATGCCTAGCTCTAGCAGGCTGTGGAGTCAGAAAACTGCCACGTCAGATTAGTGTTACATATATACATCACCTCCCCTACCAACACACACAGCACACGCAAATATACAAATGCCAGTTTGCAAATGGGATTAATATTAGGGTAGAGAAAAAGCTTAATTCGAAGTTTACATTATGATAAAATTTACTTTCAAAGCATATTTTTAGCTTCCAATCCTTGCTAGCTTTAAAACTTTATTTTTATAAAGTTAAAATAAAATTTTAGAAAAGAATCAACTTACATCCCCTCTTAAGGTAAAATGACTTTCATTAACAAGACTCTTTAAATTACTTTACACTTTATTTAAAACATTTTATGCAGAAACTGTATTACTGTTTTGAACCCTGAGAATGCAATTGCCTTCTTTTTGGCAGTTACTCCCTGACCACTCACAGATGACAAGTTCATTGTACCTGATCTGATTCTTAACAAAGAGGATCAACTATAAATAGTTTTACACTGATAAGAAATTCTACTCCTTGCTTTTATAAGTTACACTTGTCAAAATGAATTGAATTAAAGAGAAATGAATGTCAGATCCATTATAAGATTATTGAAATATATTTTATTTATATCACCCCCATATAATTTAGCCATATTTTAATTTTACTTATTTATTGTTAAGATTTTATGTATTATTTTATCATTTTTGTTTAATTTTTTTTTTTTAATTTCATTATTTTTAGAAAGAGGGGAAGGTAATGAGGCAGAGAGGGAGAGAGACATCAATGTATGGTTGCGTTTCACCTGCCTCCAGCCACAGACCTGACTGGAGACCTGGTTTGCAACCTTGTTATGTGCCCTGGCTGGGGAATCAAACCTGCGACCTTTGGGTTTGCAGGTCGGTGGTGCCTTAACCCCTGTGCTACCAGCCAGGGCCTTTATGTATTATTTTAAAAAGAAGGGAAGGGAGAGGGGCAGAGAGGGAGAGCGACATCAATGTATGGTTGTCTTTCACCTCCAGCCTCAGACCTGGCTGGAGACCCAGCTTGCAACCTGGTTATGTGCCCTGGCTGGGAAATAAACCATCGACCTTTGGGTTCGTAAGCCAGCCAGTGCCTATCCACTGTGACACCAGCCAGAGATAGCCATATTTTTAAGTGATTATAATAAATGAATGAATTTATGTTCATTGAGAACTTTAGAAAAAGTAATATCCACTATCCCTAATATCACATGTTAATTGCTGACATTAAACAGGATTTATCTTGATCCACATCGTCTTTTTGCTTTACTTTATTACCTTCATTTCAATGTATATGATGTCAAATTCTTAAGTATGTTTTTATGCTAACTTCTTTCAGGACCTCTTGTATTATTAAATCTTTATCCAATGTTAAACTTCTCACTTTTCCATCAGATCTTATATGTTCACTTCTTAGTGTTCTTATTTCATTTTCACTGTCATCATCCAGTCTTTCCCCATATCTATTTGTAGGCATGGTTTTCTCACTAGCCCTTAAATACAGGGAGGGAAGCCTATCTTGTTCATCTCTAGATTATTAATTTATTGTGTAGCAGACAAAAAGCTCAGAATCTGGAGCCAGGTTGCCAAGATTTAAGAAGATAAATCATATTTTAATAGTGATGTGATATTGGACAGATTGCTTAGCCTTTGTATTAGCTTCTGGAACTGGAAAATGAAAACACTAGCTCCGTCCCATGAGGAAATATTCAAGATAAATTAAGACAAATGTGAAATAAATAGAAGTTACTCAATAAATGTTAATTACAAACTATTATTACATTTAGTAGTATTATTCCTTCTCCATGCCTGCCATGGTTACAAATTATATGTACTAAATGCCTAAGTCAACTAATGCAGGCAAGCAAAAAATAATTTACAATATTCCTTAAAGTATTCTTGATACCTTATTGTAAGCATCACTGTTTGAAGGCAAAGAGATATTACTTCATGTGTAAAATTATTAAATTATCAATTGTTAGTTTAGTATTTTATAGTATAGATGTTCGCTGTTATAAAAAACTATTTGGACAAACTTTAAAAATATCAAGCTTATATTTGGAACTTATTCAAATGATAACCTTTACTATTTCATCTAGAATAGAAATTAAGGGAAACATTTTTTATGAACATGAAAGGAATAGATAGGAACACAATTCTCCTAATGATATTATACTCTTTATCATCTGTTTATTTTGCAAATAAGCATTCTTGGATTTAAATAAATATATAGTCAATGGTATAATCTTGGTTTAGGAAAGGATAAAAGCTGTAAACTTAGGGAAAAAATATATTTCCTGAGCACTTCTCAGTATTTTTTCGATGAGACTGTGTCTGACAGGATTGACCCCAAGTTTTAGTGGGGTCAACTGAGAGGAGGGTCCCTAGAGGACTTGAGCTGAAAAGAATAAAAGTTTATTTTCCTTAATAAGGCAGTATCATTAAATTTTTTTAGATGAAAAAATGGTATTTTATTTTTCTAAGGTGTATTTTTCTTTACTACAGCTTACTATGACATGAGGTCAATGACAAGTGGTCATGCAGTCTGAACACTTAGAATGAGTAAAGGAAACAGTGGCTGAATGGATTCCAGATTCTGTCACATCTTCCCCAGGGATACCACAAATCTCTCTCTCACCCTGTGCTGATATCATGCCATCTCTCTGTAGGGAATCACAGACACAGACTGGTATTTTCCACTCATTCATTTCATTTCTCATTTACAGGCTCACCCACCACCGCTTAAAAGAAAACAAAAACAAAAAGAAGAAAACCTACTTTGACAGCATAAATGGACCTGGAGAACATGAGGCTAAGTGAAATAAGCCAGTCAGAGAAATACAACTACCATATGAGCTCACTTACGTGTAGAATCTAATGAACAAAATAAATTTTTCTTTTGTTCAAGGGAGAAGTAGAACTCAAAATTTACATGCATGTTTATTCAAGTATATCTCATAGAAACTCAAGAATTAAATTATTCTGCCTTATATAATTAAAATTCTTAAGGGTATTTATAATTGAATTATAAGGTGCCCTTCAAGCGTTAACACCTTGAGAAAGAAAACCATAAAACCAAATGACCCTCTGGCTGACTACAAAATGAATGAGGCCTCTATAATTCATTAACAGATGATCCTAAGATCCTAAAACTTGAATAAACACTCAAACTTCTTAAGAATTTTTGTTTTCTCTAAGTAAAACATACACTTCCTTCTTTTCATTAAAAAAATGAGCTTCCTAAATGACCCATGCTATTTGTAGCTTATTTTTAAAAATTCATTTTCCACTCCAATTTAGAAGAGCTTTTTATTCATGTTTATATTTTAATTGCTTTTTTTTTTTCACATTTATGACCATTTCTCCAGGAAAACTTTAATAACATAGGAAAAGGAAACAATAAAGTAGGTTTTATTATGCTACAGGTATGTACGTACACATGCATGTGTGTTTAATATAAATATTCATAAAGGTGTATTAATAAAACTGGAAGATGAGACAGGAGGGAGAAAAGGGAGAGACCACATAGGAAAAGACACAGGACACTGCCCCGGCTGGTGTGGCTCAGTGGATCGGCGAATCAAGGGTCTCTGGTTTGACTCCCAGTCAGGGCACATGCCCAGATTGCAAGCAAGGTCTCCAGCCAGGTCCCCAGCTGGAGGCAGGTGAAAGGCAACCATACAATGATGTTTCTCTTCCTTTCTTCCTCCCTGTCAGCCCTTCTCTCTAAAAATAATGAATTAAAAAAAAAATTGGTATACTGAACCTTACTGGTTTCCCTTTCTTGCATTTGTTTGTTCAGTCTGTAGCAAGTAGGACCAGTATGTTGCATTGTAGCTCAGAGACAAGAAAATATACATTTGTTTACTCACTTTGTGCATTCTCTATTACCAGATATATTGTTAAATAATATATTTTCTATGTTATGGTCTTGTTTTTATTTCAAAGTCATCATGCCTGATGACTTTGCAGCCATTTCTACCAAGGAGCAGAGCGACATTGGTAATTAAGTCCCACTGGGAACCCTGGGCAAGAGGTCCTTTTCGAGGGTGATGCCGACCCACCACCATGTAACCGGCACAGAGGAAGCTGTAAAAATCATCCAAGGGCAGGGCTCTTCGGAATGCTTTCGAGAATTTTGGTGCCTGACGTGTTTAAGTCATTCCAGTATTACCAAATTGTTTAATGTGATTGTCAGCGGACATCTGTACTTCCTGTTCACGGAGAATGAAAGGGGGGCCACTTATTGGACTATCTGTGCAGCTCCGACCGCAGGGCGGAAGAAGGGTGCCGCACCGCCAGGCAGCGGGTGTCCGCAGTGCTCTTCTGTCAGCAGGAAGGCACAGGCCCCAGGACCTATATAGCCTGAGAACAGTGCGCATCACATCAAATTAGCCGATTCCAGTTTCGGTGCCAAGTGTGCAGTTCCCTGAACGCGTGCTGCGGTACAGTCTCTTACATGGCCTCGGAGATCTGGGGGCACCAACCCTACCTACATCGGCGGGCAAGTGGACGTCCGGAGCCTCCCGGTCATTCTTTATTAATTGACAACAAGGCAGCTGCCCTTGAGAAGGGACAACTTCCCGCAAGTTAAGCGGCAGATAATAAGAGGTCACTTCCTTGTACCACGCTTCTTCTCTGAAGGATGGAAAAAAACTTTTTAAAAAACCATTTTAAATCTTGATCCAAGCCAGGAACCCACACTTGAAGATACCATGAAGGATCACTGGGTGAGGACAGGCCAGGAGGGGCCCTGAAGCTGTACAGGGAGCCATCCCGAGGAGAACTCGACCCCAACGTAACTCCAACGGCTGGAGTAAGGCCCTCCTTCACCGCCTCGTCTAAACGTAATCCCAATGGTTCCACGCCAATGTTTAACTGTACCAGTACCCCCAGCAGCGTACAGGCACGCGGCCGTGCTCCCCAGCCGCAGGAAAGCCTGCGCGGCCACGCGCCCTGCCAGCGTGGAAGCCAAGACAGCCATGGCCCCACCCGAACCGAAGCCAGGACCCACTCTCTCCTACCCAATCCACAGTTCAGGATCACGCGCCTAACCCCAGGCCTCAGGTACAGATCTGGGGGCTCCTTCACCGCCTCCAGCACCAGCAGCAGAACCAGCAGCAGCGGTGAAGGAGCCCCCAAAGGAACCACCAGTGAGCAGCTGGATGGCAGGATCCGAGGTCCTTCATCAGGCCCCAGGCAGGTCCCGCAACCGCTACATAAAAAGGTCCTGAGATTATTTTTTAAAATGTCTAGCTGTAGGCTATCCACCAAGAAGGAGCATCACAGAAGAGTCCACCCAAGATACGTTTGAAATTTGTTGGACCGCCTACTATAAGGCCACGGTAAAATATTGCTGGGGGTAGCAAGTCACACTCCCCGCACGGTGATGTCAAGCTTGAAGGGGCCTAGAGCTGCTGAGAGGCCCACCGTGGGGTGCAGGAGCTGAGCCAGAGGCTGGACACAAACCGCGGCAGCTAAGAGCGGTGCCAGAAATACAAACTGTGTGCAGGTGAGAGGACTTAGTCCTGCGGAGGATGGACGTGTACCAACGGCTGCCCCTGCACGGTATTTACATGGGTAGGTATCCATCTGGCACCTCTGTGGCCTTCAGAAGCACCATTTCTCAATGTCTGAGAGGCTTGCAGGACAGCCTGGAGCTCCCGGGGGACAAGAGGAGAGAACATCCTCCCTGTGTGCCCACCTCGGCACCCTCACCTGAAGGAAACTTAGAGCCTGGGTTGTTTTTCCTAGCGCCCTTCTCCCCTCCCCTGCCCTCCTTTGATCCCACATTTGTGGGGATTCTTATTAAAGTATTTGTTTTTTCCAAAGTTTTGTATTAAACTTGATGTACTAAAATAAATAAATAAATAACTTAATAGTTCACTGCAATGTGATACATTCACTGTAGATACTGGGACCTAAATACACCAATGGAGAAGAATGATTGATTTTAGAAGATTAGAGGAATGTAGGTGGGGGGGGGGGGACAGTAGATTTGGTAAGGAGGTATAAAAATTACAATTATTCTTTCAAGTATTTTTTGGTCAAATCGCCATTACCAAAATATTTTAATTTCTAGTCTTCTATTTTGCTGATGATCAGAATGTGGTTTACACATGGTAGATTCCACTCAAAATCTTAATATGCCAATGCCAATACTGACTTGCTGTAAAAGTCTCCATAGACCTTTTATTCAGATGTGGTACATGTTTATCTTCATTTTAATTGCTCTATAATCTTAATCCTCCAATGTGCAAGCTATTGCAGTTTTATTTATGTAAAGCATCATGGACCTATCTATCTGTGTGAAATACATAATCAATTCATTGCAACAAAAAAAGAACAATGATCTTAGAATTTTCAATGCAGTCTTAGAGATTTTTACAAAGAAAATGATAATCCTTATGCCTGAGATATATAATAAGTAACTGACATAGTTATTAAATTTGTCACATAAAGTTATTTAAAAATAATGTATAGGATGGCATCACTAGTTGCATAACATTAAATATTTCATATCTTACTTTTTCTGGTATTATACTAGCTCACTTATTTATAAAAAGCATAATTCTTTAAAAAATTATTTTTGCTTAATACAAATATCTTTAATTTCTCTTCTGGTGATTATGAATAGAAACCACTGTAATTGTATATAGAGGGGCATCCTTGGCATAAATCATCTCGTTAAATCATATCCTGACAAAAAGACTAGTTTTATACGAGAATTCATAACCTTAATTGTAATATAGATTTTTATTAACTTTCTGAATGAAATAACACAGATACATAGATAAATGGATGATAGGTAGATAGGAAACAACACATTATAAATTCAGTTAATTGGATTAGCACAAAGAAACCATCAATGTTATGAATATTCAAAATTCTCCAGAAGTGTTTCTTTCAAGGGAAAGCAATGCTTCAACTTCTAACACTACACATGGGCCATGCCTGTTTTTGAACTTTAAATAAATTGAACTTTTATGTGTACCATTGAATATTTTGTATCTTCTTTCTTTAATATTACTTTTGATATAATAATTCATGTTATAACTTCTAGTTGTTCATTTTAATTATAGTATACTATATGCACACACCTATCTTAATATAAAATGGATAAATGCAACAAATACATCTGTCTATTCTGGTGTTGGACATTTGAATTGTTTACAACTTGAGGTGATTATTGTTATGAAAATTCTTCTAATGAATTTAAGTGGATGTGTTTTTGAAAGTGACATAACCGAGCCTTATGGGATGTTTGTTTAAGTTTAGTAGTTGTTACCAAACAATTTTCCAGAGTGGGTATATCCATTTACTGGTAACAGCCTGACTTGAGAGCTTCCATTGCATGCTATTCTTGCTATTTTTAAAAAAGATTTTATTATTCTTACAGAGAGGGGAAAGGAGAGAGGCAGAGAGGGAGATAGACATCACTGTATGGTTGCTTTTCACCTGCCTCCAGCTAAGGGCCTGGCTGGAGACCTGGCTTGCAACCTGGTTATGTGCCCTGGCTGGGGAATCGAACCAGCGACCTTTGGGTTCACAGACCAGTGCCTTATCCACTGTGCCACCAGCCAGGGCTATTCTTGCTACTTTTTGGTCTTGTCAGTCTTTAATTTTAGTCATTCTAACAGGTACATAACAATATCTATTGACTTTAACTTGCATTCCTAACACTGATAAGATAGAGGACTCTTTTATATACATACCTCACTGTTCAACCTCAAAAGCTTATCTCTTCTAAATCGTAATTGGTTGTCTTTATTTTTGACTGATTCATAGAAGATTGTTTTTATAATAGCCTAGATATAAATCATTTGTCAATTTCATATATGGCAAATATATTCTCCCATTTTGTGGCTTTTCTTTCTCTTAATGGTCTTACTTGATAAACAAAAGTTCTTAAATGCAGTTTAAGTTATTAAATTTTTTTTTGCTTATTTCATTTCATGCCCTGTTCTGATCCCAATATTACAAAGATACTCTCTTTAATATACTTTATTCTCTTATTTTCATATTTTGACCTGAAATAGATTTAGAAATGATTTAATGTAAAACATAAATAATTGGGCTATGATATGATTTTTTTAACAGATAGCCAATTGAAGCAGTATAATTTATTTAGATGACCATGCTTTGTCCCACAGTAATATAAGCTGATATTTTGCTCATAAATCAATGTTCACTTTCTTAATTACTAGAGCTCTGTAATAAGTCTTCATATTTGATAATCAGTATTCCCACCTTCAGGGAGGTCTTTGTTATTTTTATCACTTTGCATCTTATAAGTTTTTCAACTTTTTATTGAAGAAAAAGGCACATAAGTAAGCAGCTCGTTAAATTTTCTCAAATGAAACAAAACACTTACCTCTTATCACCAAACTGAAAAAGAACAAAAATAGCCCTAGCATCTCAGAACTCCTCGCTTAGCTCCTGTATATTCATTATCCTCTTGCCCAGAATAACCATTATTCTGACTTTTAACAGTATAGCTTAGATATGTCTATATTTCCCCCTTATGTAAATAGAATCATTTAGAACTCTTTTTTTTTAAATTTATTGTTGATGTATTACATCCATCCTCTTTTCCCCCCCTCTGTCCCCTTCACCACCCACCCAATCCCCACCAAAGTCAGTCCCACTTGTTCTCCATGTCTATTGTTCTTCCATGCTAATTCCTTGACTAAACTGCTCCCCTTCTTTGCCTCTCCCTTCCCCCACCCTGCTCCCCCCTCCCCTCTACCCACTGAAAGTCTATTCATTGTATTCATGTATCTGGTTCTGTTTTGCTTGTTTGTTTTGTTCATTATTGTCCTGTAATGGGTGAGATCATATGGTATGTGTCTTTCACTGACTGGCTTATTTCCCTAAGCATAATACTCTCCAGTTCCATCCATGTTGTTACAAAGGATAGGAGTTCCTTCTTTCTTTCTGCTGTGTAGTATTCCATTGTGCAAATGTACCAAAGTTTTTTGATCCAATCATCTGATGGGCACTTACACTGTTTCATTTAGAACTCTTGTTTCTGGTTTCAATACCTGAGCATTATGTTTGTGAAATTCATTCAAATAGTTGGATGTAGCTCTTTGTGTGCATTACAGTATAGTGTAATGTTTTATCCATCCTACTGCTGAGGGATATGTGGCTGCTTTGTCTAATATAAACAGTGATGTTAGAAATATTGTGCCACATGCATTTTCAGGACCTATAGATCCATTTTTGGCACATTTCTTTTTTCTTCTTTTTATTTTTAAAAATATTTTATTTATTATTTTCAGAGAGAGGGGAATGGAGAGAAGCAGAGAGGGAGAGAGACACCAATGTGTGGTTGCCTTTCACCTTAGCCTCCAGCTAAGGACCTGGCTGGAGACCTGACTTGCAACCTGGTTATGTGCCCTGACTGGGAATCAAATCAGAGACCTTTGGGTTTGCAGGCTGGTGCCTTTCCACTGAGCCACCAGTCAGGGCCCATTTCTAGTATATTTCTAAGAACAAAACTTTTTAGATATAATATAGCCTATTGCTTTATTTATCCCCTATTGCATGGCAAGTGCATCCACTGCAAAGCCTAAGAGTTTAAAAAAAAAAAAAATTTGCTCACAATTCTTTTTGCTAATGCTGCTTGCTCCCTTATGCTTTCTTATGTTGCTGCATGAATTTGTAGGTGGGGCTTAGGGTTCACTGGAATCCTGAGATGACATGCTTATCTCTTCATATGTTGTATTTACAGACATTCTTCGTCCATGTAACTACTTCATTTGGTTTCTCAAGTTGTATAAATGACTTTCTTACATGTTGCCCGAAGTTCTCAATATTACAAAATGTTGGAGTTTCTGGACCTTTTTCAACATAGATTCGGAACTAGCACTTCATCACTTTTACCACAATTTATTAACAAAAATCATTTCATAGGTTCAGGCCAGACTGATGAAATTCGGACTCAACAAGAGCATGGACACTGAGAGGTGAGGTTCATTAGAGGCTATCAGTATAACAGACTCTGCAACTACCTTAATATTTTTTATGGAGATTGCTCTGCACCTTTCCATTCCTACACTGTGCCTGCTGGATATTGAAAGTGAGGTTATGCTGGATTCATAAAAAGAGCTAAAAAGTGTCCTATCTCTTCTGTTTGATGGAACTGCTGATGATATTTTTTTAACATGTATAAAATTCACCAGTGAAGATGGGTTTTCTTTGTGAAAAGATTTTAAATAATAAATTCAATTTGTAGGTTGTATATTGGCCTGTTTATACAAAATTTTAAAATGAAGTTCATCCAATACACATTATGAGATTCATGCATCAATTTTTACCTTTTATTCCTTGTATAATTTCAATGAAAGTGTAGCAATAGCTTCTTTTTATTTTCTGATATTGGTAATTGTTTTTTGGTTCTTAATAATTCTAAGATTTTAATTGTATTAGTCACTTCAAGGAATCAATTTGTTTCCTCTTTTATAATTTTTTCTAAATTTATTGATTTTTGGATCTATATTATTTGTCTTTCCTTTCTTTAAAGTTGATGCAGTGTTACTTTAATTGCTCTTTGAAATAGAAATTTAGTTGACTGATTTTAAACCTTTACTCTTTCTAAAGGATACATTAAAATTTACATTTTACTGTAAACATGGATTTAGTCCCCTACTTTTTAATCCTTAACTTCATTATCTTAAACACACATTATTTTAAAATTTCATTTTGATGATTGTTAGTATTACATTATTTAATTGCATTTATTTGAGTTTCCTGGTTATTGGCTCATTGATTTCTAGGTGAATTATATCATGGTCTGTTAGATCTGCAGGGGATCCTGGAGAGCGGACCTGCATATCTGAATATTGGGGAGACCCTCTCTGCCCTGGTGGTGAAGAAAAACCTGTGCGGAGCTTACAGGAGATCTGGCATGCTGTATTTCAAGCGATAGCAGACTAACTATAGGAGGCCAAGTGACTCCTTAGGGGTAGTTAGCAGGCCTATGCAAGACTCCCACCCTGGACAGCAGGAGAGGACTAGTTTACAGCAGGGGCAGGCTTATGCACCCATTAGAACAAAGGAGACTGTGTGTACCTTAGAACAAAGCAATAGTCTATCCAAAGGCAATACCTGCAGGTCCTTCAGAGTACTATGTTGGTTGCCCCTGGGCTCAGTGTTCCTGGGCTCTGGGATAAGATCAGCTTCCAGGCTAGCTAGTTGGCAGACTCCAGCGGAAGGGCCAGCCATATGCAGAGAGGAATGGGGACCTGCCTCCTCTCCACCTAACATGCTCAAAAACATATACTGAGCTATTTCAAACATTTATGGACTTTTGAGGCTTTATATAATGCCCATTACATAATTTATTTTTAACATATTTTTAATAAATATTCTAAGTATACTTGAAAAACTGTGAGTTCTCCCAATTTTAAGTATAGTATCCTATTCATTCTCATTAGTCAAGTTTGTCCTTATTTTCAATATCCTTATGTTTATCTGTGTCCCTAGCAGCTAATGAGAAAGGTGAAGTTAAAGCTGTCCATTATCTTAGTGATCTCTCTATTTCTACTTTGCTGTATCTGAATATTTGTTTTCTGTATTTTAAGGTCTAAATGGATGTGTACATAAGTAGGATATAATCCTGATGACATTGACCGTCTATCATGTGCTATTGCTCTTTATTTTTAACCACTTCTGCTTTATAGTATCCTGTAATCTGATAACATTATGGCATCATTAGCTTCCTTTTTGTGATTATGTCACAACTGTCCCCCTTCTTTTTAATGCCGAACTACTTAAGTAGTTTTGTTTTGTTTTTTAATTCAGAAAATCTGGTTAATACCTGGAAAGTTGCTTTTTATTCTCTCTTTTCCCCCCATTGATTGGTGAAGGGAATAAATTTCTGAAAGACTTTAATAAAGAATTGTATTCAGTCTTAGCCTTCAAGCTTTTATTTAGATTAGATAACCCCAAGGAAAAATAGCCCTAAATATTAGACTAATTTTTCTGGATTTTCTTCTTTTTCTAAAGATTGGCTACACATTTCTTTGCTACCATATTAGCTTTCTAATATCTTCAAACAAAATATTTTAAAAATATTGAATAGATCTAGTTATTCTCATGGGGGAGTGTTTCCAAACTACTTAGAAAATAACTACCAGAAATGAATTGTGTTATAATTCTTGCAAATGTCATACAATTTCTTAAATGGGAATCTAATACTGTTATTAAAATATGTTTGATTCTCTTCTTGCCAGCACTCTAGCAAACACCATCCAGACCCAAACTGTTTTTAATATTTCAAACTCAATTGTTTAATACCAAGATATTAATTTTAAATTAAGATAAGAACACTTAAAATGAATCTTAACAAATGTTTAAGTGCATAGTACAGTATCTTAATTATAGGCATAATATTATATAGCAGATCTCTAGAACTTATTCATCTAAAACCAAGATAACTTCTTAGGTATTTAGATATGTATCAGAAGGGTTATCTCTATTACTATAAAAATATAATTTTTTCTCTTATGTGTGGCTTTTAACTCACAGGTAGTACCCCGTACGGTGAGAAACATCCATTTAATTATTTTAAATTATATTTCCAGAGTTTATTCTTCTAATTTGTCTCAAATTACCATGTTTTAATATGTATTTAGACTTGATGAAGAGGGAGCCATGACAGGTGTCTACTGATAACTGTCACAAAAACTTATAAACTTAATTTAAAATATTATGTCAGCATGATGTGCTAAAAGGATGATCAAGAGGGCAGAAGGTGATACTTGCATAAGAAGAAACTTCTCCAAAGTCAGGACAACATGTGACTTCCACTGCTATGCTGATACTTTCAAGTAAGTGAATGCAATGGGAAATAAGTACAATCCTAAAGCAATGATCGGCAATCCTAAGAGAGAACTTCATTGTGTTTCCCAGAATCACCAAATAAACGGAAACAGTATCTCAAAAGCTAAGAGAATGTCAGTTATGGGGAAAAAAAATGAGCTACCCTAATGGCAGACCAACTTTGTGATTGCCAAAATAATAAAAACCAATCACATATGATTAATAGTATTAGTAAATAATTATTATTTAATATGTTTGAAATTAAGTATATTTAATGTCTGGTAAATTTAACATTGAATTATATCTGTTTTGTCCCTAGAGGAAGATGTTTGTGCCTAAGCTTCTAAAAATTAATGTTTACATTTTCCACAAGCAGTTGAAAGTTCTTTAATACAAATAAACCAAATACCTAATATTATTCTGCCAAATATACTAATAGCTTGGAAGCAACTGTACTATTTTTCTGATAAAGGGAAATGATTTGTGAACTTCTTTATACATTTATTCAGTTAAAATAGATAGGTATTCCCAGAAACGTAAAATGTATATATGCATTTTTCTATATTTTTGCTAAGCTCTGTTCCAATCAACCTTACTAATAAGTAAAAAAAAAAAAGCAGCTGAAATAAATCATAAAAATATATGAATCTTTTTCATATGCATTTATATGTTAGCTTTATTATAATAGGCATGACAATTCTCAAAAATGTGACTATGAACTTGAGTATTAGATCTTACACACTACAATTAAATGCAAGCTTTGTACTTATTTTTTTCTGTATTATATAAAAAATTCATTACCATATCATTTGTTGAAATTCTGGAAGGTTGTGTTTCTCTCTCTCATTTCTGCCCAGTTGATCTCCTTGATATGTGTGCTCACCAAAGGGAGAATTCTAAGAGACACTTAAAATGTGGCTTCTAGGACAATACTCTAACTAAAGCTGCCTTTCTTGATTATTATCTAAGAACCAGATACAGAATATATTTCCAGCTCCTGGCTCTATAGCTTCTTTTAGGGGACTTTGAGTTTGGTATTTACCATAACTAAAGATAGCTTCTGTGAAAATGGGAAACACTCTCTTACGTTAGGTGTCTGCCTTAAAACAAGTTTCTATAAGTTCTTCAAGTAAGTTTGGTGAATTCTGGGTAAGTGAAAAGTATTCTTTATTCTAACAATGCCTCTCTGGATTTTTACAAATACAGAACTACTTAAGATTGATAAGTCATTCTGTGTTGGACAGTAAGTTCTGTTTCCTATATGGAATTTAAATATACTAAAAATTTTGATACCAAATTAATGCAACTTTTAAATTCATAATTGGAATGTGTTAGATTATGTTCTCAATTCTCACAAAATGATTGCCATATGAGTAGATTTATGTAGTGCCATTTTCTGTTTCATTATATTTTTGTCATAACAAGGATGTAGTAGAATTTTAATGTCTCACACATTCTGTCAATTATAGGATTCCACTATACAGCTTTGACCTTTGTTCTGTGATTTGATTGGCTACTCAGAGATTTTTCTCTTGTTTGCTTTTCCCCTAATCTGTAGGGAATATATAAAGTGGACAGCCAACTAAAGTGTAGAATATTGAAAAGGTCAAAACAGTAGAATATGTTATTTCTACTAGGAATATATCAGATACTAACCAGTTGTTGTAGTTGTTGTACAAGGACAAGGTGAAGTATGACTGAAGGGGCGAAAAGAGAGAAAGACAATTACCAAAGCTACATTTTTCTGAATAACTCAGTTATTTCAAAATTTAAAAATAAAAGCCTACTTTAAAACAAAAAGGATACTTAGATATTTATCTTGATAATTAACTCAATCTATTTGGAAATTGTTAAAGTATCTGTACCAATATAACTGAATAGATGCAAAGGAAACATCAGTTTCAAGCACCCTTCATATTTTTTATTAATATTATACAACTTTTTATTTCATTGGCTTTAACTATCTTTATTGTATAATCTTTGCTAAAGTAAGTGTAAATAATATTATAGGAGCAATTATGTATTTAAATTTAGTCATCTTCTTTTTTCAGAACTTTTCCATTGCCAGAATACTAAACTTTAAAGGGATATGTAATTGTAAATTTTAAAAATATATTTAAATATTAAATTTTTAAAAACATTAAAAATTAAAATATATATCACCTACCTTCATGATAAAAATTATCAGTTTGCTAAATCATGACAGCATTGCATTACATGTGAACTTTGTATCTAGAAAAAAGTCTAATTGACATAAAACATTTTTGTATGTGAACACATATTGTTTATTTTTTAATAGGTGTGTTCAATATATTTATGAGAATAATATTTTTGAAATTAGATGGAATATAGCAGAAGGGGGTCTTTAAAAACAAGACTTTCAAATTTGCTGGGAATTAGGAAGGCAGCTCAATTATGCAGATGGTAAAAAAGAACAGAGGAACCTTGGTGGGGTGGTTCAGTTGGTTGGAGCATCATCCCCTATCCAAGGTCAAGTCATATGCTTAGGTTGCAGATTCTATACCTCACGTCAGGGCATGTATAAGAGGCAACCACTCTCTCTTGCTTGTTCTCTCTCTCTCCCTCCCTCTTTTCCACCCTCCCTCCCTTCCTCTCTAAAATCAATAAACATCTCCTTAGGTGGGAATTTTTTAAAAATCAAAATGAAAGAGGAAACTGAAGGCTAGGGTAACTGCAGGAATTATCTGTTCTTCTATTGGAAGTTGAGATCCTAAATGAAAATCTAGAAATGTTCTAGAATCAAAATTGGCAAGTGCTAAATATATCAATTAAAACTGAAGCAAAGCCCTGGCTGGTAGTACAGTGGATAATGTGCCGGCCTGCAAACCCAAAGGTCGCAGGTTTGATCCCCCAGCCAGGGCACATAACCAGGTTGCAAACCGGGTCTCCAGCCAGGTCTGTGGCTGGAGGCAGGTGAAATGCAACCATACATTTATGTCTTTCTCCCTTTCCGCCTCTCCCCCTTCCCCTCTTTCTAAAAATAATGAAATAAAATCTTAAAAACAAAACAAAACAAAACAAAACAAAAAAAACTGAAGCACTTCAGATGGAAGTTAACTGAGTGTTGTCCTTCTCCACACCTCCCTTCTCCACCCCCTCCTGCAGTGTAGTGGACGGCCTTGTGTGCAGGCAGAGATATAAAACCAGACCACCTCCTTGACATGTTAAACACACTACATGTGAGAATTTATGTTGGTAATATGTTTGTTTTTGTTTTTTGTTTTTTGCTTTATCCAAACTAGAAATATTTATAGAAGCAAATAATTTGTCTCTGGACACATTATGTTCTTGCTAAATCAATATTTAGATGAATTAATAATATTCATTTTCTTGTTTGAGTACAGCTACTGAATATTCTAGGTGAAGGCTAAATTTTCTGTTTTATTTTTTAAACATTACTTTCATTGTTAATGTGGTTACATATGTCTCCTTTTTCTGTTTTAACATACTTCTCTCACTTTGGCATTGGGGGAGACTACTGGCATCAATACACAATCTGTCAGTTAAAAGAACAAGATATTTAAAATCAAGACATATGGTTGAGATTGAGAAATCTGATAAATTGAAATTGAAGAAGACAGAAACATAAGAGGAAAATCCACTGCCTTCAAAAGAAACAATTGAACAGGAGAAGCAAGCAGGCAAGTCATAATGAAGCACAAGCTGTATATTCCACAAGCGCTGCCTTTTAATTTTACTTCTTTTATTTGATTAATTTGTAATTTGTATCACGCAAAGAGGCTGGATCATTTAAGTGACTATGCTGCTACTTTTCACATCAGAACTTCCAACAATGAAAGTTGCATCTGCCTCTCCCATCTGCCTGTCTACTTGGTAGGGAAGGGAAAGTACTTGCTTGTTGGTGGTGGGAAAAGCTATGTAGGACTACAGTGAAATCTAGAGTAAAAACCAAGTTGGTTCAAGGTGTCCTGCAGGCTATAAAATTCAGTTAAATCACAGTGATATATTTTTTTGGTTCAAATTATTTTAATGATCAAAATGCACAATTTTAAATATGCAAATAAATTGTTACAAAACCTGGAAAAAATAATTTAAAAGTAGCTGTCAAAATAGACCCAGGTCTCTGTGGTGAACTAATATTCAACAAAGGCACAAGGAGCATAAAGTGGAGTGAAAATAGTCTCTTCAACAAGTGGTGTTAGGAGAAATGGACAGCAACATGCAAAAGAATAAAGCTAGACCACCAATTTACACCATATACCAGTATAAACTCAACATGGATAAAGGACTTAAACATAAGTACCACCATAAAAGTCCTAGAGGAAAACATGGGCAGTAAAATTTCAGATATCCCACTCAGTAATATCTTCATTGATACTTCTCCCAGGGCAAAGGAAATAAAGGAACAGATAACAAATGGGTCTACATCAAACTGGAAAGTTTCCACTGATGGGCGCTTAGGTTGCTTCCAGCACTTGGCTATTGCAAATAGCACTGCAATAAACATAGGGATGTATAGGTTATTCTGAATTGGTGTTTTAAGATTATTTGGGTATAATCCTAGCAGTGGAATTGTTAGGTCATAAGGCAATTTTATTTTTTTGTTTTTTGAGGAAGTTCCATACTGTTCTCCATAGTGTCTGCACCAGCCTGCATTCCCATCAGCAGTGAATTAGGGTTCTCTTTTCTCCACATCCTCATCAGCCCCTTATGTTTGTTCATTTGTTGATGATGGCTCTTCTGACAGATGTGAGGTGGTATCTCATTGTGGTTTTAATTTGCACCTCTCTGATGGCTAGTGATGTTGAGCATTCTTTCATATGCCTATGGGTCATTTGTATGACCTTGGAAAAGTGTCTGTTCAGGTCCTTTGCCCATTAAAAACTGGTACATTTACATGGTGGAGTACTGTGCAGCAGAAAGAAATAAGGAACTTCTACCATTTGTGATAGCATGGATGGAACTGGACAGTATCATGCTTAGTGAAATAAACCATGCAGCAAAAGAAAAATACCAAATGATCTCACTTAAAAAAGGAAACTAATGAACAAAACAAATAGATGAGAAGAACAAAACCAGAGATGTACACTATCATATTATCTGCAAATAATGACAGTTTGACTTCCTCCTTTCCAATTTGGATACCTTTGATTCCTTTTTCTTCTCTGATGGCTATAGCTAGAACTTCCAAGACAATGTTGAATAGAAGTGGAGAAAGTGGACAGCCTTGTCTCATTCCTGATCTTAGGGGGAAAGCTTTCAGTTTTTGTCCATTAAGTA